>JAXCGZ010009746.1:0-57500 GCA_037179515.1 Halocaridina rubra | reverse complement strand
TATGTGTTTGTACTGTATATATATATATATATATATATATATATATATATATATATATATATATATATATATATATATATATATATATATGTTGTGTACATAAATACATACATACATACATACATAAATACATACATACTTACGTACGTACATACATACATACATACATACATACATACATACATACACATATATATATTTATTTCTTTAATTCTTTATGTCATACACATATATACGCACACAGAAAAAAAAATCCCTTTGCAACTGTAACATATTCATCAGGGATTAGATGGTGCATTTGCAAGGATGGTTTGTATTAAACAAACATGACAAAATAAAAAACAAAACAGGCATGGTATATATCCTTATGGGATATATATGTGTGACGTTTTGGGGCAGGTGAGGAGGATGTCTAGGTACATGTGGAGCCGTGTAAATAAATAGGTGTGTGTTTAAGCATATAAACATGGAGCGTTTTCGCACACTAACATCCCTTAAGAACACACTAGGAAGAATACAGTAAGAAACCATCCCTCTAACTCTTATAGAGGAATTGTTCCTCTCACGCTTAGATATTGCTCTGCAGAACCTTCACTCTCCCTCTCACTCTCATAGAGGAACTGTTCCTCTAACGCTTAGATATTGCACTGCAGAACCTTCACTCTCCCTCTCGCTCTTATTGAGGAACTGTTCCTCTCACGCTTAGATATTGCACTGAAGAACCTTCACTCTCCCTCTCACTCTTATAGAGGAACTGCTCCTCTCACGCTTAGATATTGCACTGAAGAACCTTCACTCTCCCTCTCACTCTTATAGAGGAACTGTTCCTCTCACGCTTTGATATTGCACTGCAGAACCTTCACTCTCAAGCTAAGAAAAATGCACCGCGGAACCGTCCCTGTCCCCCTCACGCTTAGAAAAATGCACTTAGAAACCGTCCCTCTCACGATAAGAAGAATACAATAAGGAACCGTTCTCCTCACGCTTAGAAGTATGCTCTTAGGATCCGTCTTTCTCTTTCAGAAGCATTCGAAATGGAACCGTCCCTCTCACGCTTAAAAATTTTTTTCTTAGGATCCGTCTTTCTCGCATTCAGAAGAATACGAAAAGGAACCGCCACTCTCGCGCTTAGAAAAATGTACTTAGGAACCGTCTCACGCTTAGAAATACGCATTGGTGAACCGTACCTCTCACACTTAGAAAAAATCATTGAGGAACCGTCCATCTCACTCTAAGACGAATACAGTGGGTAACCTTTCCTGAACACGCTAAGAAGAATACCCTGAGGAACCATCCCTCCTATGCTATGAAGAATACATCGAATTATTATTATTATAATTATTATTATTATTATTATTATTATTATTATTATTATTATTATTATTATTATTATTATTATTATTATTATTATTATTATTATTATTATTATTATTATTATTATAGTAGTTGTAGTAATAGTAGTATTAGTATTATAGTAGTAGTAGTAGTAGTAGTATTAGTAGTAGTAGTAGTAGTAATGATAGTGGTAGTGGTATTTTTTCTCTGTATTTATTTATTTATTTTTGGATGGTGAGGAAAAGTGATACTATTTAAGCTCTCATTTTTTATTGTTGAGAGAGAGGGAGAGAGAGAGAGAGAGAGAGAGAGAGAGAGAGAGAGAGAGAGAGAGAGAGAGAGAGAGAGAGAGAGAGAGAGAGAGAGAGAGAGAGAATGGAAGTGGAGGGAAGAAGAATATGTAGACCAAGAAAAAAATGGAGATCGTACTGAGAGCAATCCAAGGGAGAAAAGTCTGAGTGAAGAAGTGGAAGAAGCTAGTGAAAAACAGCGACCCCGTATTAACATAGAAAAAAGCTTGTGATAAAGGTCTTGCTTTATTCATTATTCATTATAATAATCTCCTTCTCGATGTTATATTCCGTTTGATTATTTGAAATTTTTGTATATTCACTGAACTGTTTCATGCAAATCATTGCTATTTTATTTTTTCAAAGTCCTTTCCAGAGTCTGTGAAATGCAAAATCAGCAGTTTTTGCTTCAAGGGCTATTATACTGAACGAATAAAAATAATTATAGATAAATAAAATTTCTTTGTCATTTTCTTAAAGGTAGGCTATATGCTTTCTTTATTGTCTCATATATATATATATATATATATATATATATATATATATATATATATATATATATATATATATATATATATATATATATATATATTATATATATATATATATATATATATATATATATTATATATATATATGAGACAATAGGCTATATGCTTTCTCTTTTGTCTCATATATATATATATATATATATATATATATATATATATATATATATATATATATATATATATATATATATATATATATATATATATATATATATATATATATATATATAACTTAAGTAAGTATATTGTATTTCATCTAAATCAGCAAAGTTACGTGGGGTCACTGAAATCCCAGGACGAATTTTCTGCATTATATTACGCTTGATTAACACGAAATCGCCATAGATACACAATATATGAACATATTCTATTGGATATATAACTAACGAGTCTAGATAAAGCTATAATATTTAGCTTCCCTCTAGTGTCAAAATCAATAAGATATGAGTATTTGATGGGGGGTTTTTCCACATTGTATAAGTAGAATTTATTTGGGGGGGTTTCCTAATCTCATAGAATTAGTTTCTGCTACAAATAAAAATACTCATTGCTTCAATTGATAGTGTGACAGTGATAGCATCGTTAGTAGTAGTAATGCATGTTATCACTGTATATGTAAAATAATGGTGCATTGCTGTTGCTACTACTACTACTACTACTACTACTACTACTACTACTACTACTACTACTATCATTGCTCTGCTAACAAGACCAGTAGTAATAATAATAATAATAATAATAATAATAATTATAATAATAATAATAATAATAATAATAATAATATAATTATTATTATTATTATTATTATTATTATTATTATTATTGCTGTTGCTGTTGACAGGCTGTGTTAAATTCTCCAGCATAGAAATAAAAAATGAGAGGGAAGGAATGCTGTACATTTATTTCACATATTGTAGTGTGTATTAGAGACACTTTCCTTTTGAGAATAAAGACAATATTAACAATTTAAATTCTAAGAAAAGATAAAAACAAAAGTTGCTAATCTTTGATGAACTTATTTTTCGACCAAGACATAGAATCAAATTGGGCAAATATTGTTGAAGATACAAGATAAGGAATATGTCGATGAGTGATTGATAATATGAAATGTATAAGTATTAGTAGTATTAGTATCAGTAATAGAAGTAGTATTACTTACCCTCAGGCCTGATCTGGCAATAATAGATAGGAATTTGAACAGGAAAGTGAAATGTACAAGTATTAGTAATATTAGTATCAGTTATAGAAGTACGAGTATTAGTACTTATCCTCTGAATAGATAGGGGCAATAAATGACAGGAATATGAACGAGAACGTGAAATGTGTCAGTATAATTATTATGAAATAAGTATTAGTACTTACACTCTGAATAGACAGGGGCAATAGAAGATAGGAATATAAATGATATGTGAAGTATATAAGTATAAATGGTATTAGTTCCAGTAATAGAAGAATTTTTACTGACCCTCTGCACTGATAGGGGCAATAAAAATATGAATATGAATGAGAAAGTGAAGTGTGTAAGTATTCGTAGTATTGGTATCAGTAATATAACCATTAGTTACCCTCATTACTGATAGGGGCAATAAAAGATAGGAATATGAATGAGAAAGTGAAGTGTGTCAGTATAAGTGGTATTAGTATCAGTAATAGAGGTATTAGTACTTACCCTCTGCACTGATAGGGGCAATAAATGATAGGAATATGAATGAGAAAGTGAAGTGTGTCAGTATAAGTGGTATTAGTATTAGTAATAGAAGTATTAGTACTTACCCTCTGCACTGATAGGGGCAATAAAAGACAGGAATTTGAATGAGTAAGTGAAGTGTGTCAGTATAAGCGGTATTAGTATCAGTAATAGAAGTATTAGTACTTACCCTCTGCACAGATAGGGGCATAGCCACGTCCGACCCGCCTTGAAGTCTGAAACCCCAGGGTTGGTCATGGCCATCTCTCTCCAGCACTAGACTGATAACTCCCGCCATATTGTCTTAAATGCTTTGCCTCCCTAACACTACTACTACAACTAACTAACTACTACGAACAGTCCTTAATTGGCTGAACAAGTAGGGGTTGCAAAAGGGCGCCGCCGCCGCCAACCACCACCACTCACCGCACTACCAGCTACCACTCCACCAAACACACTTCTCCTAACACACTTGCCCCAAACTTGGCACCTACTCTCTCTCTCTCTCTCTCTCTCTCTCTCTCTCTCTCTCTCTCTCTCTCTCTCTCTCTCTCTCTCTCTCTCTCAAGTCGTCTGAGGTCCCTCCCTTGATTGTATTATCTTCTAAATATACTAACCTGATTGAGATCTTTTGGGAGGACACCATTATCATATGGCTGCAAATAATGTTTATCACCTCCCTGTATATATCAGACATAGATTGTGCGTTTGTACTGCTTGTCTTGTGCTTTATATTTTGTGAAAAAATTCACATTTCTTGTTTCAAACTAGCATCGATGAGAATCTATGGTGAAATAGAGAGCAGGAAGTGTGCAGAGACTATAACACAAAAACAGAGCTTTTAAATCTGAAGTGACTAGGCCTAATCGTGAAGTTTAGGCCAGAAAGCAAGTGCAGTACTGTGACTGACTAGTAAGAAACACACCTCAGCACTTGGAATCAACTTCTGGAACCAGTAGCTTACATAGGCTCGTACAGTAGTTCTTCATTGGCGTATCTTCAACGGTCACTGCCAACCGGAATGAATTGTTACACCACAGCATAACTGAGTTGATGAGAGTTTATCACAAAACTATTTCTTTTAATCTATCCCATTTCATAATGGAACAGAAAATAATTATCACCTCAAGAATGTTGAAATGGCAGTTCTTTTGCCAAAATCCTGTTTTGATCTATAAGTAGGGTTAAATATTTATGTCTAGTATGGGACACGCTCAACTAGCATATTAGTGATGGATATATGTAGAAACTTATCAGCAATGTTTAATGAGTGGAAGATGTGAAATAACTATATTCAACTGGTAGACTTTGGTAGCTGTTGTCAGCATCTTTCCTGATAGAGGAGAAAAGTATTGTTGAAGATCAAGTACAGGAAATTCAAGAGTCAGTGGTATCTGTCTCTTACTTGCACCTGCCTACTCAAGAGGCTCGTAGAGCTCACACTTGGAACTTCGGCCGTTAGAAGATTCAGTAGTTTCATCGATCTTACACTCTAAATGGAAAATTGTCTGTGTATGATGTATCTCCAAGACAAGTCTATGTCTTCCCTCTCTGCAAGCTTAATGTGAACAAACGAATAATTATAGTCCACTGCCGGTGCAATGTCATTCAGTGAGTTAAACCCTAACAGAAGAGTAAAATTTGCTCTGAGACATAAGCTTGAAAAAGACAGTACTGTTGTTTGTCATCATCTAGCTGCCCTTACCAGCTCTTAGAACTTGATTATTCGCTATTAACTTACAACATTAAATAGGAAGGAAGCCCAGCAGTGAAATAACACATAGAAAATAACTCTGTTTTCCCGGTGCTAACTGGACTTGTGCTTGAGTAGGGATCCAGTTAGGACCTGAAATATAAAGATATTTTCTATGTGCTGTCTCACTGATGGGCCTCCTTAATATATATATATATATATATATATATATATATATATATATATATATATATATATATATATATATATATATATATATATATATATATATATATATATATATATATATATATATATATATTAATAACACTGAACTGTTAGCATACAGTCTAAAATGGTAGGAAAAGCCCATTAAATAAAACAACGAATATATATATATATATATATATATATATATATATTATATATATATATATATATATATTATATATATATATATATATATATATATATTGCTATTGATTTCAGAGTCCTTGAGTTTATGGAAGCTTGAACAAAGGTTCCGCAGTTAATTATTAGCTCCTCCAAAAATGGGATCCATTAATACACAAGTGGAAACTGCAACCAGAGTCATTTACAGAACTGGCACAAAAATTGAGGTTTGTTTAGGTGCCCTACATGTACTCTGCCATGATTTTTTATCGAGCATGCTTTAGGTGTTTCTGCACTTCTTTAGTAATGGAGTCAAGTAAGAGCACATGCTTATCATAAATTCAGATGAAGAATAGGATGAGGAGAAAGTGAATTTAGGTAGAAAGGATAAGTTAGGAAAAAAAAATATCTCCATCGCTTGATGCATACACCAGTGGAACATTATCCTGAAGTCAGATGTAAGCTCGACAAAATAATGATAATATTGTTTTTCATTTTGTAGATGGCATAAGACACTCTGTCTTTCCCATGCTAAGGTAACAGAATAGAGGTCTGCTCTTTCTCTAGCTCTCCGCTGTAGATGTCATCTGCTAAACTCCATCAACCCAGAAAGGTTACAAAGCATGCTCAGGAGATCACAGGATTCACTTGGATTCTGTTCGTTTTATTTTTTATATTATTTTTTAATTTTATTTTTTTTATCTACCTTGGCTGTTTCCCCCTTTAATTGGGGAGTAGCCGACATAAAGAAAAGAAAGCAATAAGGGGATTACTTTGCTCTATGGGCAATGACAAGTGAGCTATCGACCGTTCAGATGGCACTGCTGGAGTGCCACAGACCATCCTCCCGGCTCTTCCACAACCTGTGTCGCTTCACAACTGCCAACTCCCCTACTGCTCCTACCACAGGGCTACCTCTGTAAGATGCAGCCCCGTGGTAACAGCAGATGCCCATCAGAGCTGATGGGCATTCTGTTCGTAGTGGTAATAATATTATGCAAAGGTTCAAGAACAGAACACACAATCCTTTTCCTGTTTTGAAGCTTTCTGCTATTCTCTCGTCAGCAATCGCTTCGTAAATGAGAGAGAGAGAGAGAGAGAGAGAGAGAGAGAGAGAGAGAGAGAGAGAGAGAGAGAGAGAGAGAGAGAGAGAGAGAGAGAGAGAGAGAGAGAGAGAGAGAGAGAGAGAGATCTGTTGTGTACTAGACTTTATTGTTCTAGAAAGCTTAATAATTACACATTGGGGATGAGAGGACACTAGTGGCAGTTCATATATGGAATTAAAGCAGATGAGATACAAAGGTGGTATGTGTCGCAGGAGGCTCTGACTTTGCTAATGCAGTCAGTTCTTCTGCTCTTGCTTGGACACACTTTATCATATATTCATTTAATCCAATGACTGCTCCCAAATAACACTTTCCAAGTTCATTTATATCAATATTGGTAAACTAAAAAGTCTTTGTGTCATGTTTTAAATTATCTGGTTATGCAACTTGACCTGCCTTGTTTTGAAACTGAGTGGTATTCCAATATCTGATCTATGTCTTTGAGCCTGTTCCACCATTCTTTAATGATAATAATACTACCAGTACCTACAAATCACCTACATAATGCAGAATGCTACTACTACTACTACTACTACTACTACTACTACTACTACTACTACTACTACTACTACTACTACTACTACTACTACTACTACTACTACCCTCAAATTGTCTATAAATGCAGCATGCTTGATATTAGTCTTTTAATATTCAAATTTGTTCAGTAGGGCAGCAGCAATACCTTTAGCATACTTGGCCACGGCGGTGCGTTCCCAGGAGTTGTTCCTTCGGTTTTTATGGTGCCATTGTTTCTAAATTTCCTTACATCTCTTGTATTATGTATTCTCCTCTCTCTCTCTCTCTCTCTCTCTCTCTCTCTCTCTCTCTCTCTCTCTCTCTCTCTCTCTCTCTCTCTCTCTCTCTCTCTCCTCTCTCTCTCTCTCTCTCTCTCTCTCTATGTGTGTGTGTGTATCTGTCTGTCTGTCTGTCATAAAGTCGTTCTCACATCATGTATTCTCTGTCTTCCCTTGGAATCTTTTTTTTTTAATTAATATATGTTGATCTAACAGACTCATATCATGCCTACTATATTATATCGTATATACTGTATCTCTTTCAATTCTTGTAGTATGTACTCAAAGAACTTTAAAAAAAATAAACTATGAGATACTTGGACTTCTGAACCCCTGGGTTCTAGTCTTAGTTTTGAAGTTTTTTAGGTCTCTCTCTCTCTCTCTCTCTCTCTCTCTCTCTCTCTCTCTCTCTCTCTCTCTCTCTCTCTCTCTCTCTCTCTCTCTCTCTCTTTACACCGAGATGGGCAAACAAATTTCCCTCATCGGGCCCGGGCACCAAGAAGACATAAAGCAGAGGGAAAAGAAGATGGGAAGTGTTTTGACATGTCTATTGCTAAATACCTAAGAATTCTGCTTTCATGTCATTTTGCTCATTGCTATCGTATAAAGGGGGGTTTACAAGGTCAAACGGTTCGTCGAACGCGGTTCGACAGACAAGTGTTTGAAGTGATGTTCGAACGTGTGAACGGGGTATTTGGTTGTCGAACACGGAACGTGTTCGACAACCAAATACCCCGTTCACACGTTCGAACATTACTTCAAACACTTGTCTGTCGAACCGCGTTCGACGAACCGTTTGACCGTGTAAACCCCCCTTTATACCTGATCCGTCACAATACTGTCCACAGTTAGAGGCTGTTCAGAGTCCTTGGAGCTTCTGGAGCACTATTTTTTTTTTTTAATTTATACTGTATTCGTAGTTCTAGCACCATCTGCAGACTTATTGAAACAAAATATATTAACATCATCTGAAATGCATCTCTATCTATCTATATACATGAGCCATTTTTCCCCTTATAAGGGGAGTGGCCGAGTCAAGGCAATATTCTCTGACTCTTTGGGAAGAGAAAATACAGAGGAGGGGATTCCCAGTCCCATCGCTTGGCCCCATTTAGTCGACTCTTACGACACGCAGGGGAACACGGAAGATGTATTCTAGCCCCCCCCTTTCCTCATATAAAAGAAAAACAAAGCTATAACTGAATTGGCAATGCTAGCTCCTTTGGGAAGCCAGTTGTTAAATTTCCCATATTTTGACATGACATGTCATACTTTGGCCCGATTTCTTAAACAGTGTAAACCTAGGATACCATATTGTTAGTTAGCTAGACACACACAAATGGATTTCATAAACGCATCTGACGCGGTTCGGTGTATGGCTAGGATCCCGTACGGGATCCTAGCCATTACACAGATCCGCGTCAAATGTGTTTATGAAACCCATTTGTGTGTGTCTAGCTAACTAACAATATGGTATCCTAGGTTTACACTGTTTAAGAAATCGGGCGTTTGATTGTCAAGAAATCTCTATCTAGCCCAAGACATTTCCACCTCCTTATGCTATTAGTTCAGTCCTCTTATTTTTCTTGAAATATGACTTCTGCTTCCTTATAAAATTTGAGCAAATATATCAATACAGAACTTGCTAGATGATAATGATTCATCTTTTTGCCGGGCTACGACAAAATTAAGCCCTCGACCGAAAGGGCAATTTACACGGTCAAACTGTTCGTCGAACGCGGTTCGACGGTCAAGTGTTTGCAGTGATGTTCGAACGTGTGAACGGGATATTTGGTTGTCGAACATGTTTGTCGAACATGCTCGACAACCAAATACCCCGTTCACACGTTCGAACATCACTTCAAACGCATGTTTGTCGAACCGCGTTCGACGAACCGTTTGACCGTGTAGACCCCCCTTAAGAGAGATAATTTTAGAATTGTCAAAGTAGAGGCAAAATATATTTTAACTCTTAGATTACTGGGTGCTACTTTGGCTTATCTACAAGGAAAAATGTCTTCACCCAAGATATTCTAGCGATAAGCTTCACATACATCGGCTAAAAATGCTAAATAGAGGTTAGGTTAGGTTAGGTTAGGTTAGGTCATAGAACACAATATTAAGTGTAGATCCCATACCAAAGTAGATTTATGACACGTAGATAACAAGCCAAAGTAGCACCGATTACTGTCTTTTAATGAAGGTACTGTTCGCGCCCCGTCACGGTCTGAGGTTAGCAAGGGCATGCACTCAGGGTAAGGATTACATCTGCCAAAACAAGTCCTTCGCAAGAAGGCACCCGTCCAAGCCCTTAGTTGAAAAGGGAGGCCATGACTGTTATTAAATGAAAAATTAAAGAACGACATCTCATGGAAAGTGCTTCTGAGAATTATTCTTGTTATCTTTCAGGAACGACAGAAAATGAATAGTAATGTTGTATGGGTTTCTGTGTATCATATAAAATTAGAAGTTTAGTGTAAGGGTGTTTGTGTTGATAGAAAATAAGAATGAGTACGGTTGGAACTGCTCTTTTTGTTAACAGAATATAAAAATAATCCTTTTGGAAGGGCTTATATTTTTGGTTGATAGTAATTAAGAAGTACTGTTGTAAAGGCTGTATACTTATAAATTTAAATAGCCGAAATTTGGCGTGATGGCTATGTTCTGTGCCGGTACTTGCTTCCATAGCGGATTTTGATAAAAGTAATATTAGCTCACTCCTATTACCTTAGACTTACATCTGGTTTGGATATATGTCATAGCCACCAATTAATAGTTAAAAATAACTTTCAATGGGCATAGTATCAATTAATACCGATTTTTTTTCTCTATTGCAATTAAATTTAATTTAATTTATAATCATATAATTGTAGTTTTTGTAGCCATAGGTAAAAATTGGCTAAGAAATCGCTAGAAATCCGCCAAATGTGTGCATATATGTTGGCAACATATAGGAAAGTTTAACGAGTGCTGAAAACTTACTTATTTACTTATTGTATTCGTGGGTATTTAAGTACAGTGGCGACCATTCCACTTTTTAAGAGACTGATAATGTCTGTTTTATCCTCTTCGCATGTGCAACTTGAGCAGAGGGCTGTTCAAGCAGAGCAGATGATTGAAACCCTCACCAAGCAGGTGAGCAGGTAGTTTTACACGTATTTTTAAATAATAATTTAGTCTAAATGAGGATGTCACTGGCCGAGTGGTAACGTTCGCGACTTTGATTCGAAAGGTAGTTGGTTCGAGGCCTGCCATAGTCTTTTGTTAGAAAAGACATTCACTCATGGTAAGGATCACATTTGCCAAAACCGAAGTTCTTTGCAAGAAGGCACCGTTCTAGCCCTCAATAGAAAATGGATTCCGTGACGTAAAACCGATTACATCAGTCTAAATGAGGTCATTTAGATAAGACAGCAATGGGTAATTTTCTGGTAAATTTTTACTATTACTCCCGTCGCCCTTAGCATGTGAAATGTATGTTTTGCCTATGGTATTTGCTGTGTTTTGAACGAATTTAACCCCCAAACGTTAATCAAACCTAACTTATCCAGCTTAACATAGCATAACCTAATCTGCCCCCCCCCAAAAAAAAAAAAAAAATTACGATTTTGATGGCCAGATTCGTTCTAAACGCTTAAAAAATATTAGAATATCAAGACCTTAAAACAGCGCCAAGTAGTCGAGGATGAGACGGGTGTAATAGTAAAAAAGTACCGGTACATTTTTTCTTTTATCAGCAGGGCCATACGCTATTGAGATAGATTAAAGATTATTGGGTCAGACGAGTTTTTTTTTTTATGTGTGACATCAGGTCAGGCAAGACAACTGCCCTCATCAATAAAGGCCCGAGCAGGCCCGGAAGAAAAGGGGCATTGAGGAGTGAGGTGATACACAAAGGAAAAAGGCAGGCAGAAAGAATAGTCAGAGTACTAAGGACTTAGAGATATGGCAGTGTTAGGCCATGAGATGACGATAGATCCACCTTTTGAAGGAAGATAGATTATAAGAATTAGGAAAGAAAGAAGGAGGAAGAGAGTTCCAGGGTCTGGAGGTAGGTGGGAAGAAGCAGTTGCCACACAAACCAATCCGCGAGCTACAAATCTCCACACAGTACTTGTGAGACGAGGCCCCTTGGCGAGTGTTACGCAGCTTCGGCAGTGGGGGAGGGATGCAACTCGCCAACTCATCAGAGCAGCGATAGAAAAGAGAGAGGGAAGATACCCTATGGCGAAGAGAAAGAGAATCCAGATTCGAAGTAAGAGAAGGGTCATTAACGTGTCTGCTTGCCTTAGATTTATTCTTATCAAGGAGATAAGTATAAGAAGCACCCCAGATGTGCAAGCAGTAGTCTAAGCAGGGACGGATTAGACCTTTATAAATTTTAAGTAACTGTGAAGAGGAAAAATAATGATGAAAACGAAACAGAATCCCAAAATTTTTTGGATGCAGATTTAGAAATTTGGATTATGTGATTCCTCCAAGACATATTAGAGGCTATCTGGATTTCTAATATATTAATAGAATTTTGAGGGTAAATTTCGTTAGTTTCGAAGACAACAGGGCTGTCAGGAGGAGAAGATAAAGACACAGACAGAAACCATGTCTTGGAGGCCTTGAATTTAATTAAATTTTGGGTGCCCCATTCAGATACCCTCTGCAAATCGGAGTTGAGAGTATAAGAAATACGGGGACATACAGGGTTGGTAGTTCATGACTTGGATTCCTTGGCTCATTGGTTTGAGACCCACCACAGTCTGAGGATAGAGAGGACTTTTACTCAGGATAATGATGACACTGCCCAAACCAAAGCCCTTCAGAAGATCAAGCAAACAAACATTTATTTCCATTTTTGTACAATGGTTCTAAGATTAAAAGTGACATGTAATTGAGCTAATAAGTAAGAGGGTAATACATACAGTTAAATTAAATGTAGCTTTCCTAGGAAATCCTAACCCTTAATAGAGAAGGGAATTCGTGACGTAAAATTGGATCATCATCATCACTTGAGTAGTCATGTCTACCTGTAACTTACATATGATTTCTTATTCTATCAGATGTCTCCATATGATTTTGTTTTTTTTTCATAACTCAGACAGGTGTGGTTACTGTGGACTGTGGTAGCACAGTGGTAGAGCTTTTGTCTTGGGAAGTAACAATCCTGTGTTTGAGTCCACCACAATGTGTGAGGAAGGGCATCCAGGTTTAATTCTATGGCTCCCTCATGTCTATCTGTTCCTATTCAAATGAGGGCTAATTTTGATACATAAGGCTTTGTACCCAGCTCCAATTATTTATCTAGAATAAATATCTAGCAAACTAATATTTTGCTAGTATGCTTTATAAATTTTACTGTACACTGCATTGTTGTACTTTGATTCGTCAAGTTAAGGGTTCGCGGCCCGCCATGGTTTGGGGTTAGAAAGGACATTTACTCAGGGTAACAGCTACACCTGATAAAACCAATGTCATTCGCAACAGGGCACTATCCTAGCCCTTTGGAGAATAGGGAGTTCGTGACATATAACCGATCTCTCACTGCTGTGTTTAGTCCAACCAGACTTTTACGTTTTCATCCTTATATATTCTGCAGGTTAATGAGCTCAAAACTGCTGCAGTTGGAAAGCAAAAGGAAGTACTTCTTCGTGAGAATCAGGGTCTACGTCGAGAGGTGGACAGATTGAAAAATGTTTTGATAAATCTGGAAGTTAATCAGGGTGTTCCTCAAGTAAGTGCTAAAAATTTAATAATATAGTTATTAATACAAATAGAAGTGGTGGAATTATTGTTATGAATTTTATTTTTTCTTCTTAGTGGCTTCTGTTTTTTTATCTCTTTCGGTAGAGAATGGTTTGTGTGTACTGTTTTTAAGTAGCTTACATGCTGCCTAATTGTTCACTTGGTTTTTAACCAATTTGCATATCATAGTCGTTATTCAGTTATATGCAGCTGATCAAGTTCAAAAAATATAAAATGAAAATGTCCAGGAATAAATAATGCATAAGATTTCATTTTTATAATTGTTCTATTTTATTATTACTAATGATTATTAAGTTGTCTTTTAGCATAATTATAATTTGCTTTACATAGAGTATATTAAGTTCAGTGCTATACCTCTCCCAAGTATATATGGGACCAGTGTATTGTGTTATATACTTATTTTACATTTGCATCTCCATATATTAACTAATCATCCTTATGTATTGTCATCATGTTCTTCTTGCCTCTCGTGTTTCTGTTCCAATTTCATCTACCTTGTCGTAGGTCATCTTTTAGTCATATTATTCGGTCTTAACATTTTAATTATATTGTTCAGTCTTTTCTTAACCTTTTATGGAACCGTTTTATTAGTTTCTTATTATTAAAACCTATTTTTAAATGTATCCAAAGTTAAATGGTGTTGAGATTATTAACTAAATCTACTAAACATATTACTGTGTACATTAATTGGCCTGTTGCTCTTGGAGACAGGGTTCCTGGTAGCCAGAGGTACATATTTTTTCACCCATTCAGAACATTGTCGTAATTGTTTATTTCTTTTCCTCTTGAATTTCCTGATTTGAATGAAAAACATCATGTACCATTCATTCAATCTGCCACACACACTCACTCATTCACACGTGCAAAAACGAAAATGTTGAATTTATTATAATTACAGCGTGCAGGTATTTTGCATTGTTACGTTAGATGTTGTGCTTGTTTATAAATATTATTCCTCTTCATTTCATAATGTAATTGTTGCCACTAAAGACTCCCTGCTTGATAAACGAGCAATCGGATTTAATGGACCGAGGTCCCTCTCTGTTAGTCCATTAAATCGAGGGTTGGGTGTTTAACCATTTATATTTACAGAACTAGTCTCTATAAAGTTGCCTTCTATTTTCAAATTCCAGTACTATGATTTCACAAGTAAAAGCAATGCGGTGGCACCTGGCACCACAGTCGTGGTAGATGCAAGTACTCCTTCAGTTCCTTCAGTTTCAGAGCAAATCGTCCAGCCGAAAGAAGCGAAATCTCAGACGAGTAAGCCCAAAAAGGTAGTTATAGTGAGCACGAGTTTCATTTGTAAGTTTGATTGACTGAATCCACAGGAGAGCGTGTGGTGAAGTCTATAAGAGCCTCTTTGGTTAGACGGTATTGGTGTTACCCCTTTAATAATTAATAAGACAAATCCCCTCTTCATTTGTTTCTTGCTCATATCCTGTATATTGTGTGATATCAAGAAATAAAATAACCATCAACACCTGAAAATTACACCTCTAATAATATGCCACCTGTATCTCTACATCAGTCATCTCAGTAAAGAAATTTCCACTATTTTTCAGGTAAATTTATATTTTAAGCACATGTATTTTTGAATTGTGCCATAAAACACTTGTGTTATACATATGGGTTACAGTTTGGTTTATCATCCAACATGGTAGAGATGGATATTTATGATTTCATCAGAGGGCTATAACTTGGACGTTTTTTGATAGCAGAATTGTTGGCAGAAAATATTTGAAGATACTAGGTCACAGAGATTTTCAAGGCACACTCACAGGCTACCATCACAATTTTTTTAAATATTTATTGCAGACGACAAGCTGTCTCGAAGTTGATCGTATCTAATTTTTTTCAGTCTTTTAGAACAACCTGTATTGTTTCTGTACAAACAAAATCTCATGAGTCTTTTCAAATAAGTAGTCATGGTCATGACTCGTTTTTTTTTTTTAATTGATTATTGGGCGCAGGTAATTATGTTACATGAATTATCGAGGAAGTGTTCTCACTTCAAAACGTGACCTTGAATCTCATCATGTCAAGCATTTTGCTTCAGTAAGGTGACATTGCTTCTTGCTGTGATATGGACTAATATGGATTTATCTCTGCAGCGATGGACCTGGATACTGAGGTAGACATCTAAGATAGACTTGTATATAGCCCCTCCACATGCCACAGAGACTTAAGTACATGCAAGAGCATCTTCTCAGTCATCTACCATATTGACATGTCTATATATGAGGAGCCAATTTGCATATCTTCACTTAATTTTCTGGTGTTGGGGCTTGACCTTTGTCATTTGTCCTTCGTTTATATTAATATCAAAACTCATTTGCAAAGCCCTTGCTGCTAAACAGAATTCTTTGTTAAATTTCAATGCTTTTGGAATAATAAAGCATCTCTCTTGTTTGTCTTTCAGACTAGAAAAGGGTAAGATATTCCTTGGAATAGTTCAGACATCCACATTTCCTTGATTGATGGGTATACTAAGTTCACATATTGTCTTCCTACCTTATTCTGAGGAGTCCAGCTTGATTTCTTGCAAGAAAATTTTACTGAAGATCTTTTTCCCCTCTCGTTTTAAATTTACATTGCTTCTTGACCGCAGTTCAATACTGAATTACTTGTTCATGATAGTCCTTTGCTGTATATATTTTTGACTGATGGATATTTTGTACCTCTGCCCCCTCCTTTCTCTTTTTGCTTTGTAGTCTGTTGTGTATAAGGTATCTGTGTTTCTTTACAAAGTATTATAAATTTGATTTTACATGTGCCTGTTCACTCTTAACTACTTGTAGCGTTTTCTAGGGTAGCTTGCTCTCTTATTTAAAGTTCAAGGGACCCTCTGCATATTACCGGACTCTACATGCTGTCTGTTAACGAGATGGAATCTTTCTTCCTTAGGTCCAATTTCTTTCTATAAGTTGCCACCTTATAGGTGCGAATTCTGCAGTTTAGTGATTGGTTTTCAATTGATCTTTGCTTGGGGTGACAGTTTTCCAAGAATCAAATGAATTTATGACTTGTTTAGGATATGTCATGCATTTTTGTCTGAAACAGTATCAATCCAAGCAGTGATCTAGAGAGATAGTCTTCTCATATTTTTGGGGGTGGAGGGTGGAGAAAAAATAGCATGGCATATTCAAGCTACACTTGCCCTTGTATAGAAGCTCTGATCGTCAAATACAGTAATTGTTTCTTTGAAGAGATATATGCACTTTCCATAATTTTTTATGAATTTACATGCCCAAGTATTTTACTTAGAAATCGTTTTTTTTAGTACCAAGCATATATATGATATTGTGTTCTTAATTTAAATAAAATATTCTAGTTTCATTAGTTGCTTGAATTAGGGGACCGCACTAGTGCATTGGTTCAAGCGCTCAACTCAGGAAATGACAGACCCATGTTTGAGTCCACCACAGGGTGTTAGGAAAGGCATCCATCCTTAGTTCCACAGCTTCAACCTATCTTAGTCCACCACAAATGGGGATTAATAATGACATATAAAATGGCAAAGAGATTGCTTGAATTATGTAGTTCGATTGTAGTTTTGTCAAGCTTTTTATTCTCTACTTGACTGTACAGGAAAAAGGGGAGAAACCAGAAAGGAAAGAAAAAGCAGGAGGTTCCAAGAAGGCTGATGACGACATGCCTGTTGACGTTTCTCGTTTGGACTTCCGTGTGGGCAGGATTGTGGAAACGAGCAAGCATCCTGACGCTGATTCCCTCTATGTTGAAAAGGTCTGATCTGTGTGTGTATTAAAAGATGTAAACCTCAGAGGTAATTACTGGACCTTAGGAATGATGATAATTTGCTCTACTGAATGTTATATATGAATTTATTATCCTAATTCTTAGTCAGAACTTTCTTTTAAATAATGAGAAGGATGTGGCAACACCTTTTGCTAGACCCTGTTAAATTGGTAGGCACATTGAGTATATCATTAAATGCACGCATGTTATTCCTATTTAGATGATATAATGTATACTTCAAGAGCCGAGATTGTACGATGTATGCTTTAGTGCTTGCTTAGAGTAATGGTTATAATAGTTTTAATATCAGAAGGTTTGATGTGTATCATACTTTTTTTATATCAGCAATCAATTATTAAACAAAATACGATGAACTCTATTTGGGACTGCAGTGGCGTGGTAGAGCTTGGGAAGTGATACTCACAATCAAACCCAGTGTGGGGTGTTAGGAAGGGATCCAGCTTCTACCTGTCTGTGTCTACCCCCATAATGGGAATTATTGCGACACAATACGGTAAAGAACAAAGACATAAAGAAGTCTGTTGAACTACAGTATACTAGTCAGAATGTAGTATTTTTAATGAAAATCCCAGGTTCCTTCATAGCAAACTCATGGAAGTTTTTTAACAGTGATTATAAAGTATACAGGTATTTTCCTTTGTTAAAAGTACTGCTGTTTACAGGTGACTTTTTCATGTGATTAGTTCAGACATGTAAAAAAAAAAAACCACTTAGCATCTGTTAATCATGAAGCGGGTGTTGTTACCACATATTTGATACTTACAGAAGTTTTTATTATTGTTTAGGTTGATATTGGAGAGGAAAAGCCTCGAACGGTTGTATCAGGGTTGGTAAGATTTATCCCTGAGGCTGAGATGCAGAACCGTATGGTTGTATTATTATGCAATTTAAAGCCTGCTAAAATGCGAGGCATCACTTCAGAAGCTATGGTGATGTGTGCATCTACGCCAGAGAAGGTACTGTAGCAGTGTTATATAATCATTACAGCACATTATAAAGCCTCAATTTTGCTTAAGGCATGGACATCCATGTTACATTTAGGAAGTTTTAGCTAATGTATTTTTACAAAAAAAGGATTCTGCAGAGAATGGGGAACACGGTAGTGCAGTGTTTAGTTCTCGACTAGGGAGGTGACTGAGCCACTGTGGGGTGTTAGGAAGGGCATCCAACCCTAATGCTCTAGCTCCAACTTGTCTGTGTTCATTCCCATAATGGGGATTGATAGAGACATATAATGGCAAACTAACAACTGCTGTATAGAGAATGTCTTTTTAAAGAATGGTTGATCCAAGCCAAACATAATTTTGGATCACTATTTGGACTTCCACCTTTGTTCTATTAAAAAATTAATACAGGGGGTACTCGGTTTATGATGTCCTTAAGTTATGATGTTTCCTGGTTACAACACATCACCCATAAATTATTTTACTTTTTTGATAATTTTTGGCATGTATTATGTCTCCCAAGCGGGAAAACTTTACTTCTGCTTTAGCATAAATGCTTATTTGGCGTATTCCAACGTAGCAGAAGTTTGGGGAACTTCATTTTTCAGGAATCGAACTCAGACGTGAATCGAGGACCCCCTGTAATTGCAAATGCATTTTTGGGAATTTCCACAACACGTATCATCTTAAAACGTTTACCTTGCCCTCAGGTTAAAATCTTAAAAAAAAAGAAAAAAGTTTACCCTTCTAGGCTGAAATCTTGGCACCTCCAGAGTGTAGTCAACCTGACGTTTTGGAGTATGAAGGGTATGTACCCATGGGTTTAAATATTAAAATGTTTATCCTTCTAGGTTGAAATCTTAGCACCTCCAGATGGTAGTCAACCTGGTGACTTTGTTGACTGCGATGGATATGTCCGAAATCCTGACAGTGTGTTGAATCCCAAAAAGAAAATATTTGAGACTTGTGCGCCTGACTTGAGAACAGATGTCAACAAAGTTGCCACCTATAAGGGAGTTGCTCTTAGAGTAGGAAACAAAGGAGTTGTGTGTGCACAAACTTTAGCGAATGTGCAGATAAAGTAATATAAATTACATCATTATGAAGTATTCAAATTTTATTAAATGTTTTGGCAAATTGTTATGCAAATTTGTATTATTTATCTCTTATTCTGCATTTTCTTCTTTCTTTCCTTTAGCTGAGGGGACAGTTGTACAGCCTCCAAAGTCCCTTACTGTAAATGATGAGTGCATGGGGTAGAGCAAGGGGACTGGAAATTCCTCTTTTCTGTATATTCCTCCCCACAAGACTCAAGGCATGTAATGGGGTTCTATTAGCATGTTTGAGTGTTGTGAAAGGTGAGTCAAGGTTTGGGAGTGTAGTAGATATGCTACCCAGCCAACTACATTCCCAAATTACATCCACCTTTCTTCTCAAACATGCTGTCAGTTGTCATAAGGACAATTGAAGACCTTGGTCTCTTTGGGGGCATTATAAGTCCATTGGTTAACAACATGACTTGCTGGAAGAGGTTACCTTAAGATTTGGGCATGTTCTTAAAACAGTTGTGCCATCTTTGTTTTTTTTAGTATTTTTGAAGTTAAGTTTTCAATTTAAGATCAATACATTATACTCCTTGTTTTATATCTTTGATAACTCTTCCATTTATCTTGTAATTGTTATTTATTTTACATTTGTATTACAATTTTATATTTAGTTTATCCTCAGTTTCTGTTGATGGTATTGGTTCATTAGTTTAAGCCAATGATGCACACATTTAATTATATGAGTAATTATTTCTCTATTACAACATCCATTACGGATAATTCTGCATGCACACCCCTTTCATTCAGAGTAGTATGTAAGAGCTCGTGTAATATAAGCTTTATTACCACTGTCTTGTATCTTTGCAGGCAAACTCACTGTCTTGATTTAGGTGTATTCCTAAGCTCCCCCCCCCTTTTTTTTTTCCCACACACACCTCAGTAAGAAAGTATTTTTCTTTACTTTGAGGTATACATCTAAGAAAAGAAACTGTAAATATTCCAAACTTTAGGAGCTCATCATGGGGGAGCAATACATTCAGATATATAGACATCTGCAGTATATTTTACGCTTATATTTTTAACACTTGTTCATCTAAATTTCCCATACAGAAGTTAGCAAAAATGGACCAAGAGGTGAACTCATACCTTAACTGTCAATCCGTAGATGCATTTCACCATTAGGACAAATAAATCGTGATTCTTTTGTACATATTTTAAAGTGTTTTTAGAGCAGGTTGAAGCATATTGAGTTTTAGTTCGTCTCTGTACACAGTATTCAGAATAATTTCAGTTGCAGTAACATTGGCGACGAAAGCTTCTGCACCTAATGAAACGATGGTTCCTCATGGATTTATTCCTTTTAATATGTCAAGGAAGTTGGCAGAGGATATGATGCTGTGTTTACTTGGGATATCAGCAGTTAAGAATGCAATTAATATTTTTCGAAGTTAATAACTTATAGAGTTCCAAGTTCATATATAATAGTTATGTGGTTTATCCTGTTTCATATGTTTTAACAATTCCATACGCATATGCCAAAGACATTGTTACCTTGAAGTCATTTAAAATAGATGCTACTCGCGTCATCAGAAACAGCAGTTTGAAAAGGAAATCATAGTTAAATAATCAATTGTAGGGCAGTAACATTCCATAACATAGCGCCTGGTACAGTGTAGTCTTTATTTTTTCTCATCGAACTTATTACTTGGTTTGTAATTGCGTACCTATAATGTAAAGAACAAATAATAGGAGGTAATAACGCAACAGTGACACACAACTGAATGAACAAAAATTAAAAACTTTACACCTCAAATAATAACAATATATACCTGTACGTAAAAAATAAGGTTATAACACACACAACAAAACATGAATACATATTAAAACGAGTACTACATATACCTTAAACAATGTTCAAATTGTATCTTGACGTCTCCACATATAACTAAGGATTTAGTATCTTAATTAAGAAGCATTCATCTTACTTTATATTTTCCCTTAAGGAATAAATTAAAGTTATCACAAATAATAGAGCAATTACATATACAGGTATTAATACAATGTTTCCTGATAATGGCCGCTGTGGCTGGGTTGGTAGAACATGAAATTTATTCATTAGCTCATAGGTTTGCGACCCGCCACAGTCTTAGGTTAGAAAGGGCATTCACTTGGGTAAAATCGCACTGCCAAAACTAAAGTCCCTCAGAAGAAGGCATCGTCCTTGCCCTTAATAGAAAAGTGAGTCCGTGATGTAAAACTAGATCATCAGCACAATGTTCCCTGATGCTAGACTTCACAGGATTATATTGTGCCCTTTTGGACGGATACTAGACCCATAATGTTTATGTTATCTCTGTTGTAGATTTTTTTTTAGTTTAACCAGCATGAACTAGTTGGCAGTTAGGGCAGTCAAATATGAAAACAACTACTGAACTAATGTGTAGATCCAGTTTGTCTTTGTAATAAGAATAAATATTAATTTTATTAGTATTGTAAAAATAATTTTTTGCGCAATTTGTGCAAAATATTATTGGAATAATTTATGCATATCAGCCTTAAATATTGCATTTATCTGTCACCTAAATATTGAGATGTTTATGTATAAATCAAGTTTTTGAGGGCTGTGTTGTTTGTTATAGGGTAAAATAAATTATTTAGAAATTTATGTTATGTCTTAAAAAAAGTTGTTGAAATGGAAGTCATTATTCTTCTTAAAAAAAAAATTTCATCGGAATTCATTAAGCTATAAGTTAATGTGTAGGTTCATATAAAAAGGTATTAAAAGCATGTAGGTTGAAATTTATAAAACATGCACATAGAAAATTATGCATAGCTCTACAATGGATAGTTTTCTTTATACACTCCTATCCAAACCAAATTCTGTTTTTTCAGCTGACATTGAAATAGAAATGGATGTTATTATGTTCCAATTCCAGAGTAAACTTGATTTTTGAATGGATGTTGTTTAAATGCTTTAAAAAATCCATCCCAAATTAATTTTTTCTCTGGAATCGGAAAACAATAACATCCTTCCCTTTATAGATCTGTCAACTGAAAAAAAAATGTTTGTACAGGAATGTATACAGAAACCATCCTTTATATATCTAGGCATAAACTTTCTATGAGCATGAATTATAAATTTATTAAAATTATGCTTTTAATACCTTTTCACACTATTTTGTGTTTGTAAATGTTTTTCAGGAATAACGGTTTGTGTTTTAATATCTTTTGTTAGCAATTATGTAAATATCTATAAAGAATTTATTTTCACATGAAACAAATTTTAATATATCAGTGACAGAAAAAGCGCAATATTTAAGGCTGATATGAATAAATTCTTTCATAAATATTTTCCACTAATTGATGCAATACTAGTTTTTTGCACTGATCATAAAATTATTACTTATTATAATCTCTGACAAACTAGGCCCAAATTTTTCTTCAATGGCTTTATTTTTTTTAACAATTTGAATGTTCTTATTGCGTACTAGTTTATGTTGGTTCGACTAAAAAAACACAGCACATAATACCGTAAACAAATTGGGTCTAGTATCAACAGGAACATTGTATTAATATATATATGTAAGTGATCTTTTACATATAATAACGTCCAAGATATTGCGCAAGGGAAAATGTGAAGATGAGATTTTCATAGGTGAATCCATCTTAATTAGGTATATAAAACCACAGTTTTAAATGTGGAAGCTTCATGCTACAATCCAAAAATTTTTTAAGTTTTCTCTAGTAATCATTTCAATATTTTTATAACGTTTGGTTGCGTGTGTTGTTACTTACTTTCATGTTTTTATTAATGTTTGTTATTTGTGTGTTAAGTTTTAAATTTTTGCTCATTACAGTGTTTATTGACACTGTTGCATTCTTAACTCTTGTTCTTATTTACATAGGTACATGATTACTAACCGAATAATAGGTTTGAAATATTGTTTAGAGATAAGAAAATAAAGTGAATACACTGTAATAGGTACTGTGTTATGGATTGTTACTGTCGCCACGTGTGCACTAATGGCATTAATTGTACTGTTAACTTATTTAACTTCAGTTGCATTTTTAGTTATTCACATAAAGTTTGTTTTATCATTTATAATAATATCCTTTCTCTGTAGAGATTCTTTTTTATTTTGACAGAAGCAGCCAATTTATATGCTCATTAAGTAACGACATATTCAATGTTTTAGATCGGTTTTGCAGATTCTTTGTGCATCTTCAATTAATTTACTGTTGTGGTTCTCCTTTCTTTTGTTTGCTTCAACCAAGAGTGCTGGACAGAAGGATGCCAGGGTAAATTTGTTTATTTCAGTTGTGAATATTTTTTATCAACATTTCTACTTCCAGTCTCTTTATATGCAGACGTGGCTTGGAAAGAAAATGACAGTTGCAGTGAAATTTAGGAGGCTCAATTTGATATTGTGTTAACTTCTGGTTTCTTAGATAAAACAAAATCCTCTTTTATGGCTGTGGCACCTTCGGATTTCCTCCATTTAGTACTACAATTGTTTTAGTAGTGTGAGATTTATTTTCTGCATGACATATAATTTAATAGTAAACATAATTATGTATTGTAATTTTTGAGAAAGAAAATTGTAAATACTCTTAAACACTGAAACTCATAGATCCATTGATACTGTATCAGTAAAATTAGGCAAAGTGCATCGACCATTTCTTCAAAGGTATAGTACATAAAACAGCTTTGATTGAGTGCTAGTTAAAATTTAGCATGAATGTTAAATTACAGGTGATTATAGACTTTATGTTGAATTTTCCTTATAGCACTGTTTATATTACAAAAACTCTAGGTTATTAATTGAATTTCTTTCCGTAGGTTTCAAGGAGATTTGGGTTTTGAAATCTGGATGTCTTCTATCTAGTTCAAATCAAGAACTTATGTCATAAACTTCATTTTGAAGTACCAAGTTAACAAGGCTTTACAATTGTGTATTTTGACATCATATTTTCAGTTATGCACACTGTATATATATATATATTTTTTTCTCTAAATATCTTGCTACTGTTCTCGCATTACTATTGATATAATTTAGTAAATCTGAATATTACGAGTCTGCTAAAATGTTCAGATTTGTTAAATAATTTCTATAATAATGATAACAGTAGTATGAAATTTAGAAAAAAAAAATTACATATTTGCATATGCGTAAAATAGAAATCACATTAAACAAGATGTGTATAAATGAAAATTCGACGCCTAAATACACCAACTAAAGCCTCTAGACCAGACAGTTCGAAATGAAATTATGACAAATAAGTTCTGGATTGGAAATATATAATAGAGAGCCAGACCTCTTCGAAACCTAACTGAAGAACTTCAAGTAATGCAAAATAAGCGTTTTTGTGATATACATAATGCTTTTAAGAAACTGTTACGCAAATCCAAAACTTCGCACTGCTAAGAATTGTGTCAGGCTAGATGGAGTAAACTTGAAGGTTTATAAGCCTAAAAACGGTTTTCTCGATAAAAAAAAATCAAGGCGTAACACAAGACGAAAATGAACTCTTAAATTTCATTTGAACGTGTCATTTTCTTTCCAAACCATATTCACATGCAAAGAGACTGGAAATAAAAACGTTACTCTTAAATATTTAGATTTTTGAAGAAAAAAAAAAAAGCACAGCTACCATAGAGTCACTCCGTCCAGAACTCAAAATGAATAAAGAAGAAGCTCTAAGGAGGATTGCTGCGATTTTAAATGATAAAACAAAACAAAACAACAATAAATTCTATTGAAGTTAAAGGAAAAATTAACAGAACAATTGATACCATTAATGCACACATAATTAGTATTAATTTCATATGACTCGAAGGTAACAATGACTTGGGTTATGCATGTAGAAAAGTTAAAACTCAAACACTAGATAAACTACTCAGGCTTATTATATACCAACTTGGAAGTCCAATTTATGAACTGCAAAAGACAAAATTTGCTCTTAACTCCCTACATAGGTAAATACAGCATTAAGCCATCTAATGAATTCCTTGATACATTAAAAGGAAGAAATTCACGAGGAACCAACGTTTCAGTAGATGCAGAAACTTCATCAAAGTTCATGTTCCTGAAACGCTTCAAATTATTCTGAGTACCATGTACAGAGACAAATAAAACACAAAACTCATCATACCTGAGCCTGCTCTAAAAAAACACTTTAAAATGTTTACATATAGATCACTATTTAATTACCCTAATAGTGAAATGTATTTGCTGATTGAAGGTATAGCTTTGGGTTTCTTACTTAAAACTAGTAATGTATGGTATATCTCTTGCCATAGTGTAAGGTGCTACTCATTCATGGAACGAGCCAATTTGTGTATATATGGAGCTCCAGACTTAGCATGTGCCTAGAGTTACTTTTCTTTATATAGTACTTTTGTATACTATTCAAACATTTCACTTGTCATGAAGGTATATTCTTATGTTGCCATGTGCTGACGTAGGATACCTAACCTCTTGGTTACAGTTTGCTAACTTCTATATGGAAAACGTAGAAGAAAAGTATTAAAAATATAAAGCATAATATGTCCTGCAGATATGAATATGATATATTGGAATGCAACTATACCCCTGATGAGTGAATTAAGTTAGGAATCGACTTTAAAATTATTCTATGTTCCTCTCTTAGATGTATACCTCAAAGTAAAGAACAATAATTTCTGATCTTAAAAATAAAATAGGCTTAGGAATATGCCTAAATAAAGACAGTGAGTGCCCTCAGAGATACAAGACTACTGTATAGTGATAAAAGCAATATCAAACGATATTTTCTTACACTTCTGAACGGAAGGGAGTGCATGCACAATCATAATGTCTCACAAGATCCTATCAATTATCGGTGATCTAAAAATTAAATGCTTATATAAAAAACGTTTGCATCTTGGCTTAACAAGCATAAAGAACCAACTCCATTTACAGAAACGGCAGATAATAAAAAAAATTGTATTAAAGATATTACAAATAATGTCAAGATGGAGGAAAGTGTAATGAAAGATACTGCAAGACGAGGAAAGTATTGATCCTATAGAAGTGAATTTCACATAGATTACAAAATGAAAAGATTTACCAAGTGCTTTTAAGTAACAGGTTCGTATATTACAGAAATCTCTTCTAGCAAAGTATGTTGTTTACCAGTATGCTTGCACCTATTAAGACCACAAGTCTTCAACAGTTATAATGACAACTAAACTGACCCCAAGATCAGCCTGCCACTCGCAAGAAGGCACCTTACATCACCACATGATGACTAAAGACATTTCCATTACACATAAAATGTACTCGTAAAATACAAAAGTATTTCATTAAAAAAAAAATAATAATAATTCTGGAAGCTATGTACATAAATTAGCTCATTCCATGCGTAAGCAGGGACCATACATAATGGCAAGGGCTATAAAACCATACATTACTACTTGAAAGTAAGACACCTAAAATAAAGCAAAAGTAGATATTGATCACTGTGTATAACCTCCAATCCACTACCATTTAAGTCGTCATCTGATAATGTACAGTTGTATAAAATGCTAAAATCTACTAATATAACAGAAATGTGAAAATAGTGGTAAGAAATTTAGAAATATTAAATATGAAAATTGCAAAATGCAAAAACAGTACTCTCATATACACAAGAAGTGTTTAAATATAAAATTTTCTGCCAATACAGTATATATATATATATATATATATATATATATATATATATATATATATATATATATATATATATATATATATATATATATATATATATATATATATATATATATATATATATATATATACACACACACACACGAGTATATCGTAATGTGTACACAAAATGTAAAATAATCTTTAGGGTGAAAAGGATTCTTTATTGCAGATAAACATAAGTCCAGCTGAAAACGTGATGATTAAAATAATATGCATTGGATTTCTCGACCCAAAATTAAACATCTTAGGTCTGGCTAGATAAAAACAATGGTAATAATTGAAGAGCTGGAAAGCATTAATTGAAATCTCATTTCACGTCTATAAATATAAAAAAGCACAAATGAAGCCAATTTTTTTTCTAATCACTGCATTTTATACCTTGAAAGCAAGCACATATATATGAAATATTTTATTGCAGTCTTCAAAGTAAGCAAGAAAATGAATTGCAAAACAAAGGTCAAATTCCCCTAACTGAAGCCTCAACTCAGAAATATTTTGTCAAATGAACCAATTGCCTTGAATTGAAGCCAGAACTCATGAAAATTTTGTCAAAGTTCTGATTGCTCTAAATTGAAGATTGAACACATGAAACTTTTGTTCTATCTTTCACTTCTCATTGTGCCTTGGCAAAGGCTATAACAAGATGGACCCCACTATCGTCTCCTAAAAAGGTTTTGGTAATCTGACCTCGTAAAGGAGAGTCAAGTGCAGATAGGTTGAGCTATGAAGGCTGGTAAGCGCAATCATACATATTGCAAAACTACTTGTACTGAACAATAATAAGTTTAAACAATTATGAGAAGATAATTCATTATGACATACATCTATAAATTACACTTGGCTACATTACCCTATTTCTTTTAAAATATAAAATTAACACTTAAAAAAACGGTACTGGTAGCTATTAGTAACAATATTGCTGAGAGCAAACACAATAATATTTGTGATCAGTTCTTTCTCAAAGATCAATCGGCAGATTAATCCCACTGATTGGTTGAAAAGGCTACCTGGGAGTGGAAACTTTTTCAAACTAAAATATATGGGGTCCCTGTATAAAGTTGTTTCGTATAAAGTCATTCCACAGTTACATCGGAAGCGAATAAATAATAATTTATAGTTTTCAACCTATCTGGCTGGTGAGGTAAATTCAAACCCTGTATATATTGTATCAAGTTAATGGTTTTATTTATTTATGTATTTAGTTATTTAAAGGAATTAGACTTAATTTATTTACAAAATTATCAAATACATATCCGTAAATACGATCTCTCTTATGCAAAAAATTGTGTTGAGGTCGACAGAAGAAGTCACACTACATTGTTGTATACATATATACTGTATCACCATTAACTATTTTTTTTATTTACTTATGTATTTAGTCATTTGAAGGAATTAGACTATATATATATATATATATATATATATATATATATATATATATATATATATATATATATATATATATATATATATATATATATATATATATTGTTCCGGTTTTACGTCACGGACTCCCTTATCAACCAAGGGCTAGGACGGTTGCCTTCTTGCGAAGGACTTGTTTTGGCAGATGTAATCCTTACGCTGAGTGCATGCCTTTGCTAACCCCAGACCGTGACGGGGCTCGAACCCTCGACCTGACGCCTCAGAGACGCTACCGACTGAGCCACGGCGACTATATATATATATATATATATATATATATATATATATCATATATATATATATATATATATATATATATATATATATATATATATATATATATATATATATATATATATATATATATATATATATATCTTATGTGTGACACTGGGACAAGCAAAAAACTGCCCTCATCAATCAAGGCTCAGGCACGAGAAAACATAAGACAAAGGAAAAGAAAAAGGTTATAGACAAGGCAGAGATGAGGTTATGATACACAAAGGAAAAGGATAGACTGAAAATATAGCCAAAGTACTGAGGACCTAGAAATATGGAGGATTAGGCCGTAAAATGACAATAGATCCACTTTTTGAAGGAAGATGGGTTATAAGAATTTGGAAAGACAAGGAGGAGGAAGAGAATTCCAGAGCCTGGAGGTGGATGGGAAGAAGCAGTCGCTGCACTGGCCAATGCGCGAGCTACAATGTGAGACGAGGCCACTTGGCGAGTGTTACACGGCCTCAGCAGTGGGGTAGGGATGCAACTCGCCAACTCATCATCAAAGAAGTGATTGAAAAGAGAAAGGGATGATACCTTACGGCAAAGAGAAAGAGAATCCAGATTAGAAGTAAAAGAAGGATCACTAATGAGTCTGACTGCCTTAGATTCAACCCTATCAAGAAGATAAGTATAAGAACAAGCACCCCATATGTGTGAGCAGTATATAAGCAGGGACAGATAAAACCTTTATAGATTTTAAGTAATCGTAAAGATGCGGCCCTAAGGGATTTGTTGCACCTGCTAGCTTAGTGAACTATGGTGGACGGATGTGAGGGGAGTTGCCATGTGATGAAGCAGTGGGGATAAACCAGCTGTGGCTGTCGGGGCTCATTGTAGAATATCCTTGCCCGCCTACCTTGTGGATGACCCAAGCAGGGTGGAAGGGGGGAGATGTGGCAACCCTTTATCCCCAAGGAGCTGAGAGGAGTGGTTGAGGTATGTGTGGATAGTGGTGAATAAGTGTTTCATGGCTCGGCCACCCCCCTTACAAGGGGAAATGAGGCATGTGTATATGTATATTTATGTATGTAAAGAGGAAAAGCAATGACAAAAACAACACAGAACTCCCAATTTTTTGGATGAAGATTTAGAAATTTGGTTTATGTGAGTCCTCCAAGACAAGTTAGAGGCTATATGGATTCCTAATATGTTAGAATTGAGGGTAAATTTTGTTAGTTTTGAAGGCAATAGGGCTATCACGAGGAAAAAAGATAGAGACAGCCAGAAACTGTGTCATGGAGGCATTGAATTCAACTCAATTTTGGGTGCCCCCTCTGCAAATCAGAGTTGAGAGTGCGAGACTGATTACAAATAGCAGAGGGAAGTTGTGAAGAAAAGGCAGAGGAAAGGTGATGGGTAGAATCATTAGCAAAGGCGTGAATAAGAAAGGAAGATGGGGATTGTAGAGGATCATTGATGAAGAGAAGAAAAAGAGTAGGTGAAAGAACAGAGCCCTGTGAAACCACTGGTAACAGGGAATGGGCTAGATGTTGCACCTTCAACAACTACAGATGTAAAACGGTCAGAGAGAAAAAGGAAAATTGGAGAACAGAGAAAAGGGATAAAGCCATAGGCAGGGAGTTTGGCCAACAAAGCCTTTTGCCAAACTCTGTCAAAAGCCTTAGAGATATCAAGGGTGATGACAAAGGATTCCCCATAGTTCCCCAGAGAAGATGACCCTACATGAGTAAGCCATACTGGTGACTGGAGAAAAGTGACTTAGATTCAAGGCATTTCAAGAGGTGAGCATTGAGCAAAATTTCGAAAATTTAGCGAAAGAAGAGGTTAGGGCAATAGGTCAGTAATTTGAAGGAATAGAGCGGTAACCCTTTTTAGGAACGTTGCACTACAGCATGTTTCCAAGATGAAGGATAGATACAGGTTGACAATATGAGACGAAAGAGACGGCTAAGTAAGGGAGCCAGTTAATCTCCAAACTCCTTAAGGAAACTAGCAGGGATACCATCGGGACCGATGCTTTGTTTGTCTTTAGCAAGTGAGGAACCTTGTAAACATTGTCTGAAGAAAGGATAAGGGAGGGTATAGGGTTAGAGAGGGGTAAAGATTGAGGGACAGGTATGCTGGACTTGTTTACGAAGAGTTGGCAGAAAAATGAAAGCCAGAGAGTGGGTTTGTCAATGGGAGAGCAGCTATAGAACCACCAAAACGAATGAGAGGGGGAAAGCTTGAGTTACAGAAGTTTTTGGCTAATGACCAGAAACATATGTCAGTGGGAGAGGAGTTAAGGTCAACAACTTTCCTTATTATAAAGAAAGCCTTAGACTTTCGAATCTTAGCAGTACAATGATTCCTAGCTACAATAAAAGCAAAGCGAGTTAAATCAGAGGGAGAGGCTTGGTACGACCAGTGTACCCGATTCCTACCCTCAATAACCATGGAGCAAGCATGGTCAAATCAAGGTTTGGGGGAGAATAAGTTTTCGTAGAGGGGATGTATGCCTTCATTCCCGATGTTATGATCTCGGCAACTTTTAGGGCTACCTGATCAAGGTTGCGGGACCAAAATCAGTAATCATCCCATGTAAAGTCAAAGAGGAAGTTACGCAAATCTTCACGTTGGGTACACTCAAAGTGCCAAAGGCGATGCCGAGTAGGAGGGATTGGTGGAGGGGGAGCGAAAATGGAAGATATTGAGATCACATAGTGGTCAGATTTACCAAGAGGTGAAAGCACAGAATAAGAGTAGTTTGAAGGGTTAGAAGTAAGAAATAGGTCAAGAGTATTGGCTGCATGTTTGTCTTGATCGGAAACACGAGTAGGATGTTTGATAATTTTCTCCAGATTGTGTGTAATAGAGAAAACAAGGGCCTCACTTCCTCCCACAACAGTGTGAGAAGAATGAAGCCACTTACTGTGGTGTACATTGAAGTCTCCAATATAGAGAACTTCAGCATGCGGGTGAGAAGATAGCATGGACTCATTGCAAGAGGGCAGGTATTCGAAGAAAGACACAAAGTCAGTGGAGTTTGGAGAACAGTTGCAGAAGCAAAGGAATATAGTTGTAGTAGATAGATTTTTAGCCAGAGAAAATCAAAGCCAGGAGATTCAAGGTCCATGAGCCTTGCAATAGAAGTGTACATGTTGCAATGGTACAGACCCCACCTTTGGAACTAAAGCAAGAATACAGGTTATAGTGAGCGATTTGAATAGGGTCAGTGGAAGCATGGCTAGACAGCTGGGTTTCAGAGAGAAGGAGGTTTGTGAGGGAATTACCCAAGTGCTGTTTCACAGACAAAAGATTAGAGTTCAGGAAACGAATATTAGAATAGTGAAGAGTAACAGAAGCAGATCTATCAGGAGGTGCAAGGTCAAGGGCAGAACCATTACTAACACCAAAATACTTAAATGTAAATATGATAGTTATGCCAAAAGTTTTTAAGGTTGGCAGAAGAATAGTCACATGGCATTATTGTACTGCATATGTATATACTGTATTAAGTTAATGGTTTTATTTATTTATTTGTTTATGTATTTGGTTATTTGAAGGATTTAAACTTAATTTATCTACGAAATTACCATATACATAGCCATAAATACGATCTTTATGTGAAAAAGTTTGTTGAGAATGGCAGAAGAATAGTCACACAGCAGTGTTGTAAGTATATATAAAGTTAATGGTTTTATTTATTAATTTATTTATGTATTTGGTCATTTGAAGGAATTAGATTTCTTTTATTTACAATATTACCAAATATAAATTTTGGAGAAAAAGAAAAACTAAGAGGACAGCACTATAAGAACAATAAAAATGCACTTTTAAGAGAGGCACCATTGTAAAGGCTGTGCTTCTCACTCTCTCATCCGCCATATTGCTTATTGTGCTCATTCACTGTGGATACATCATCTTAACATCATGATGTTGTAAATACTTTGGCTGGATGACCAGAATTGGCGGCGCATCCCATTGAGACTCATTTTGACTCAGGAGAGAGCAAATAGATTGTTTAACGACGTGAAAATTGGATAGGGGGAAGAAGAAGCATCACCCACTTGTTCTTGTGCTCATTAACTGGTGTTAAGCTGTTCGATCCTAAGTTGGATAAGGGGCCTGAAGTTATCCAGTAATCCATATGCAAGCCAACCACAGTAGTAAAGGTAAACAATACTGCATAGTGTAGTTTTACTATTTTTATTTCTTAGATTAAGAACTTAGATTGTTTTTCTATGTTTTAGTATTTCTTTTTAGCATTAGTGGGGGACCTAGGTTCGAATTATAGGTGTGTTCCGACTTAAGTTGAAATCCGAGTTAAATCAGCTGACAGGAACGGAACCCTGACGTTGACTGGAGACCCCCTGTAGTTTAAAAATATTCAGATACCATTAAACTAACTAATACACTTTTATGTCAATAATGGTTATTTTGCATAAATATAAATATAAAATTCCTATTATAAATATCATAAATATAGGCATGAACACATACATTAGCACACTATATATCATCATTATACTTTAGAACTTGTATGTACTAATTACATAACCATAAAACAAAACAGTAATTAACATGAGTAAAAATCCTAAAGTTGCATATAAGGGGCAGTGATGATGTATTTATCACAGACTAGTGAAAGTACCTGTATACTATCTAGTATTGACATATTACCTGGAATCAATATATACAAAGGCTTTGGACTTCAGATCCTAACAAATTTCTTTGGGACCACAGACGCTGAGCGGTTTAAACACTCGCCTTTGAGAGTTGACATTTCATGATCGAGCCCACTGTGGGATCTGAGGAAGGGCACTTTAGCCTTAATACCTCAGCTGTACACTGCATCCATCCCCATAATGGGGACTAATAGTAACATATTAAAACAAGGATTTTACCTAATAAGTATCTAGATATATATATATGAGTAAATTAGGCCCTATACTGCACTGTTACATAGAGTTTCAGCCTATAGAGCTTTCATTACATTATTATTTTATTCCTCCACTAATGGCGTTTAGAAGAGACACCAAACCAGACAGCTTCTACTACAGATAAATGGAAATGGAACTGACTCCTGCAAAGAGTCATGGTATATGAGGGTGTCTGGATAGGGAAACTTACACCAGAATCCTAGATGAGTTTTTTCTCAGACCCCCCCTTATATGGGAAATTATTGGATATATATATATATATATATATTATATATATATATATATATATATATATATATATATATATATATATATATATATATATATATATATATATATATATATATATATATATATTGCTCCCTTGTTTATCGAGGGGGTTCGGTTCTGGAACTGGCCGCAATAGGTGAAAAACCGTGAAGTAGGAGCACCATATTATAAAAAAAAAAAAAAAAAAAAAAAAATTATGATTGTGACACTAGGATGGGCCAAAAAATAATAAAATAAAACAGCCTTTATCGGGTCTGGGCACAAAGAATACATAAAGTAAAGAGAAACAAAGATGGAGAGTGTAATGACCTGTCAGATGTGACAGGGATTATAAATGATGTGTAATGAATATCCAATTCTCTGCTGGGTTTTAATATACCTCTGCATTACTTTCATGATGTCTATTCCAAAAATTCTCCTTAGACATTATTATTATTATTATTATTATTATTATTACGAATCTGTCATTAAACCAGCATTTTTACAATAAATAATGTTGTTTTGGTTGAATGAACAAGAGTTAATCAAAGATGTGTCTCTCTCTCTCTGTCAACGTCTTTCCCCACTTATTGTCATCATCTTTCATTTCCACTCTCTCATATTTATTATAGGTATTTTACATTTATTTTTACCTTTACTGTATAAAACCTCCCTGCACTGTTAACAAACCACCCTTTACTTTATTAATAACAACGAATATCGTCAGGGAAATAGCATATAGAGAATACATGTATTTCATTTAAGTTTCCCATGTACAGTACGATACACATTTTCTTTGAACGAATTGTATAAGTTTTCTTTTTCTCTCAGCTGACACTATTTATGTTAAGATTTCGTGCAGATAGATAGAATAATGTTTAGAACCATGGAATATTAATAATACTATAATCTTGAAAACTAGATAAACCCCAAATTGGGTGAGTAACTACATATTTTATGAGTAAGATTTTGTGCCTGAATAAGCATCAGCTGATACGGAAGCAAACAAACAAACAAACATTTATTTCCATTTTTGTACAATGGTTATTCTTCTAAGATTAAAAGTGACTTATAAGTAGACATTATTATTATTATTATTATTATATAGAAAATTAGAGAAGTACACTAAAAAAAAGTTTGTTTCATTTTTGTATAAAGAGATATTAAAGTACTAACTACGCAAAGGATACTATATAATAAACTAAGACAGCTAGATAGATAGAAAGACAAATATACAGAGATGAACAAAGGAAGATATAAAAAAATAAAAGAAGCAAGTTAATGTATAAAGGAAAGCCACATAGCTGAGATTGGAAATGAGGAGTCAACAAAACGAGAGAGAGAGAGAGAGAGACTACTGTAGAACGGAATGGAAATCGGTTAAGCGGGACGCACACATACACACGTACATACAAACATACACAGTGTGTCGACGCCGATCGTCTACCCCCAACAATTCCCTTCACATTCTCTCCCATTTCGTGGGAGCAAACAATGGACACAACCTGGGTATTCTACAAAATATCCCAAACTACAGTCATACCAAAATAAACAGCAAAGAGCTAATGGAACAATCCCCTATACGCGAGACTACAGAAAGAGACACGATACAAACCTCTCTTATCGCCGTCCACGCACAAGAGACTTCTCCTGGAGTGATGGCTCTTACAACCCTAGACACTCACCTAGGCATACAAACTTTGGGAAGGCCCGATCATACCACGGCACGTACTCAAACCAGCGTTACACATCCAACGGCAGGTACAGACACCAGGATCAATGGGCTAACCCCAGAACACACTACAATGATGAATTCCCAGCAGAATCACACAGTCGAAACTACAACTATGACTATGGATACCACCCCAATGAAACATGGTAATACCTCGTCTCCTGCTGTTGCTGTTACTGCTGCCGATGTGAAAGTTACTTGTAAATATAATGATAGATTATCTGTCGTACATATAAATGCACAATCCCTGTTATCCCATATACTAGAAATTGAACATATGCTTGTACAAGAAAATATTGATGTTCTTTGCATTAGCGAATCATGGCTGTATCCGTCAATTAATAATGCATTTATTAATATTCCTTCATATAATATTTATCGCTATGACAGTGGTAGAGGTGGAGGTGTATGTTTATATGTTAAAAATTATTTGAAGGCCACTGAACTAAATCTTGAAACTGAGAAGCACGAAGGAGTGGAAGATAAATGGATCTCTGTCCAACATAAAAAGTTTCCTTCTATTATCATAGGCTGCGTGTACCGCCACCCCAAAGCCTCGGTAACCTCTTTTAGCTATATTTTGGACGTTTTTAAGGAGATAATTTAAAAAAACAAACCAGTTTTTATATATGGCGATTTTAATGATGATCAACTAAAAAGAGAAAATAAAATGAGTAGACTTATTAAGAATTTAAATCTAGAACAGATTATAAATAAACCAACTAGAATCACTCCCACTTCAGTTTCCCAAATCGATCTAGTAATAACAAACTCCAAACATATGATAACTAAGTGTGACGTAATGCCAAGCCCTATAGCAGACCACGAGGAAATTGTAACGTCCCTAAATATTCGCAAACCAAAGAGACAACCAATCTTTAAAACATTCAGATGCTTAAGAAATTATTCACAAGAATTACTTTGTAGTTTACTTATGAATGAAGTACATAAATTAAATGAAATTCTATATACCGATAATATTAATATACAAGTAAAAATTTTAACCAGTGTCTTATCATCATGTATAGATCGATGTGCACCACTCGTGACAAGAGAAATATTTCGTCCCCCCGCTCCTTGGATAACAGATGACATAAAAAACATTATGAAAGAAAGAGACAAACTACAAAATGAAGTAAAACTACAAAGAGATAATATCCCTTTAAGAGAAAAGTTTACAGAGCATAAGAAACAAGTAAAATCATTATTAAGTAACAGTAAGAAACAGTATTACAAAAATGAATTTCAAAACGCTAAAGGCAATATCTCTGATACATGGAAAATTGCTAAAACCATGCTTTCCAATAACTGTAATAAAAGTAGTAACATATCAATTATACCCGATGAGGTAGATGTAAGTGCTAAAGCAGAAGAGTTCAATAATTTTTTCGCTGAAGTGGGGAAAAAAACCTTCGAAAAAACAAAAAAAGAAATAATAAATGAAATCAATAATAGTAATGGTGGTAATAATAATGATGATGGTAGTAGTAATAATAATAGAAATGTTGATAATGGTGTAAATAATAATGATGGTGGTAGTAATGGTAATGATAATAGTGATGATGGTAGTAATAATAATAATAATGTTCAAGAACATAGTGCATTCAATAGAAGTAATGATGTCTTTAACCCTACTACAGTAGATTGTAATACAGTAATCTTAGTAATAAAAAATCTGAAAGACTCTAATGCATATGGATCAGATGGAATTTGTTTTCGTTTTATTAGAGATTCATTATTTGTAATAGCTTATTATCTGACGGTAATAATCAATACTTCCATAGTTAACAATATCTACCCAGATTTATGGAAAAATCCCCATGTAATTCCTGGTTTTAAAAATGGAAATCCTGACGACGTCTCTAACTATAGACCAATCTCTTTACTACCAATTTTATCAAAGATACTTGAAAAGATTGTTGCAAATCAGTTAAGTGAGTTTCTTGAAAAAAATAAACTTATTGCAAAAAGTCAACACGGTTTCAGGCCAAAATTATCAACTGAAACTGCCTTATTGAAAATATCAGATGAAATATACAAAAATATAGATAATAAGAAAATATCATTGCTACTACTACTCGATCTTTCTAAAGCTTTTGATAGTGTACACCATACCATTCTATTAGAAAAATGCAAAAAAATGAACATTGACCCAAGCTGGTTCGAGAACTATTTAAAAAACCGCTACCAGTCAGTCAGAATAAAAGATGTAGTCTCAAGTCGCAAGAAGGTATTGTTTGGGGTCCCTCAGGGATCGATCCTAGGACCTATACTTTTTCTAATATATGTAAACGATCTAGTAAAATATTTACCTAACTGTTATGTCATTCAATATGCTGACGATACTCAAATCTTAATTGAAGGAGAAATTAATGATTTAGAAAATATTATTCGTAGAGCAGAAGAAATTTTGTATATGGCTAAACGTTACTTTCTAAAAAATGGTCTGTTACTTAATGAAACTAAAACCCAATCTATTCTTATCGGATCCAGACAATTATTATCAGAAGTTGATGACAATCTTCATATAAATTTTAACGGTAATATCATTAAGCCAATGAACTCGGTAAAGAACCTAGGTGTCTATTTTGACCGTTACATGAATTTTGAAATGCATATAGATGAAATTTATAAAAAAGTAATGGGTACTCTAATATATCTAAATAGGGTAAAAGACTCATTTGAAACATCAACTCGTATAATAATTGTCCAGTCCTTAGCTATGAGTTTAATTAATTACTGTCTCAAAGTTTGGGGATGTACAAATAAGACTCAATTACAAAGAATACAAAAGTTACAAAACTTTGCAGCACGAGTGGCTGTTGGCAATGTAAGAAAATACGAGCACATCTCTCCTGTTTTAAAAGATCTAGAATGGATAAAGATTAGAGATAAATATGTTTTTGATATATGTACCTTTGTTTTTAATATACTAAGAAACAATATTCCTGATTGCTTGTATAATTTTTCTACAGTAAGCTCAGTTACCGGGTTAACTACCCGTCAAGGGGAAGATTTATTAGTACGAAGGTCTAAAACTGATATTGGCTCAAGAGATATAAACATTCGTGGACCTCATTTATATAATCAGCTTCCCAGAGAACTAAAAAATGCTGGTTCAGTGTATACTTTTAAATATAATCTTAAGAAGTTACTCTTAAAGGAAGATTTTACTTGTAAATTTTAATTGTACACCCATATTTGAATACCCAATGTATGTTGGAAATAAAGTCTTATTATTATTATTATTATTATTATTATATTATATTATACTCTCTCCAACATTCTATTCTACCCAACCCCCCAAACTCCCTTTGTCCCAGCCAACTAGGGAGGGGCACTGTACACAGTTATGAAAGTAAATAAACCAAGAGACGTACAAACAATGATGAGCCCTTAATAACAATAATAATAATAATAATAATAATAATCTCCACAATCATCATCAAAGAAAATTATTGTTGCCAATAATAAAAATAATAATAATAATAAAAATAATAATAATAATAATAATAATAATATCTAAGGAGAATTTTTGGAATAGACATCACGAAAGTAATGCAGAGGTATATTAAAACCCAGCAGAGAATTGGATATTCATTAAACATCTTTTATAATCCCTTCACATCTGACAGATCATTACACTCTCCATCTCAGTTTCTCTTTACTTTATGTATTCTTCGTGCCCAGGCCCGATAAAGGCTGTTTTATTTTATTATATTTTGGCCCGTCCTGGTGTCACACAAATTGTTTTTTTTTTCTCGCCAAAAAAATCCGCGATGCATTGAATTCATGATAGGTGAACCATGATATAGTGAGGGTTCACTGTAAAAAAAAAAATAAATAAAAAAAATTAAAAATAAATAAATAAATAAATAAATATATATATATATATATATATATATATATATATATATATATATATATATATATATATATATATATATATATATATACAAGGAACATGCATAGAAGCCTGAACTGGTGAACATTTTTTGTTTTCCCTAACAAATTTCACTGTGCATACTAAGTTGTCAATGGCTATAAAAAGATGTAACACCGCTATATTCTTAACCATAAAAGTTTCAGGCAAAGCAAATTTGGGACCACCTGAAGAAGAGTTAAGCACAGATCTCCTGAGCTTTGTTGGTTGGTTAAGCACACTTATACGCATTTCAAAATACAATAATTTTAAACAATTATGAGATGATCATATATGACCTCGTGACATACACTTATCAGTTACACAATGTTACAATACCAAATTTCCATTAAAAAACAGAATGGAACACTCAAAAACACCTGGGGTCACATGTAACAATAATAATGAGTATTGACACAGGTCATATCTACACACACGGGGTTATCTGGAATATAATAGTGAGCATAGACACAGGTCATATTTGAGACTATTTAGAACATATTTTAATACATGGCAGTGCATATAACTGGCAGAGAAGAGTTATAACTATCACAAAAACGCTTCAATTGTACTACTAAGTATTGTCGTTTCACCCGTCATTAAAATACGATAAGGCTTTCAACTTCAGATCTGAAGTATACCTCTGATTCTAAATTGCAAATGGTGCCTTAAAATTCTTAACATCTAAGATTAAATATCACCCTGACAAGTTAGCAGTGGGTTCTGCTAGACTTCTTGCCTATGATTACCAACATCACTCTAGAGTTTTGGGTATTTCAAATGGATATCCCTAGATGCCCCACTTCTCATGGATTTTTATAATGTAATCAATAAAGTACTTATTACTAGTTGAATAGTCATTAAATCCTGTGAAAAGCTATTTTTTTTTAATTTAAGGAGACATTTTTACTATACAGTACAGTACTTTCAAAAAGTATAATATGAAGCTTTTCTAGTTCAGAGAGGACAGGGTCTCACAAGACATCACATGTATGATAGCAAGATACAGATCAAAAGGCTGTACGCACATAGTCAAAGGAAAAATTCTGTTAAAGATCTGAACCTCAATATTCTTCTTGTCACAAGTTCCATTTTCGCATACTCAACATTAGTATCCTCAGGATGATGGATGTTGGCTCTCAAGAAAATAAGAGAAGAGATCTCAATTCACCCAGCAGCTGTCCAGGGCTTGGAGAGGCAATTCCTTCCTGTCTCTTAACATATCTTCGATGGAGTTCTATCTTTCTCTCCGCTTTCTACATTCGAGGCATGAGGAAAATAGTTTCATCCATCCTTTCTCATCCTCAGCCACATGAATGATTTAATATTATCTTATACTGAGAAGTGGACGTCTCTGCTTCCATTCTAATTAATATACATTATTTCAATCCTTCCCATGAGGAGTAGGAGGATATCAAGAAAACTGCCCCTTATCACAAAATGGAATCAGTGAGATAATTCAAAGCTTTCGCCCTTGGTATTCTTAAAAGATTTTTACGTCAAGGGGAGAGAAGCAGTCATTATGCTACATTGGCTGTCATAGGCATGGCTTTCCTTCCCTTCTCTCATTCTTAGTCCTGCTTTACTATAGTTAAAGCCTGAATTTTTACCATCGAATCAAAATTTGCTCATCCACCTCCATACTGGGTAATGCTGAAGAATGTGTTAATTTCTATTTTGTTCGTGTGCTGAGGTTCTCAACGAGTTAAATGCAATGCTTAACCACAATGCGGCTGAACATCAAAGTACGTTCTCTGTCGCTGTTTATATATTATTTTTTAATTTTATATCCTACACATTAGCTCTTGGCAGGGTATTAAGTGCACCATAATCAAACACGCACACAATGTATCTTTGCTCTGTTAACCAGCAAAAAGTCCACAGATAATGAAAAGCATCACGAGGTCGAAAGATCGGTTCCCGTCCAAGACCGAGAGTTTAAGCTGTTTACTGGCAGGAACTGCTGTGGTTGGACACCACAGTGGGGGGTTGGGGCTTGCCCTGGCTGACGAATACCCACTGTATTGAAAAATGGAAGTTTGTGTCTTTGGGGAATTCAATTTGTACAACTAATGTCACTGGTTATGCAAGCTCTTTTATTTCTTTATGTGTTATGACTTAGTTTCACGAGATTCCCATCTTGTCTGCGTTTGGAATTCAACATATGTTTATCACTGGGAAAGAATCTTGCCACTGGAAGGTCTATGCAGACTGCAAATAGACTGCATCCTTTACTGCAGCAGGTGATTACTCACAATGTATTTTAAACCAATACGATGAAAGTATTCCAAGTGATGTAACATGCCAAAGAGTACCACAACAACTTTTCATAAAATATTTAATTTTGATTCTCCTTAGAATCTGCTATCACGCTAACTGCTTAACCTATAATGTTTCTGAGAACCTAGGAATATGGAGAAATTCGGGGGAATCTTCCCTTATAACTGAGTGAAGCAAATGCTCAAATTAATCAATTGAAAAGTTGTTTCTTTAAAGCTCTTAGACCCTGAAGGTACAAAAGCACCACTAATCAATATGTAGAATTTGTTTAGGTGGCAGATTCTATTACACAATATATGTCAATTCTATCGTCACTGTGTCCTGGCCAGGACAGTTTGGCCAAATGATGATTTAATAATTAAAACTCAAAAGCATTTGTGTTAACATGCTGAAGATCATATTTAGCTATTTTTGCTTCCTAAATAAGCAAATTTTTGAAATTCGAGAATATAATTTAATATTCATCTAAAATTACCCAAATAAGGTCAGGCATTAAATATGTATAAAATAGAATTAGTAAAACTTATTTTAAATAAATTCAAACCTTTCCCTTACCGTGAGATCTGATTAAAAAATTAGTCATGAAAAAATTATACTATTGTCATGGTAAAGTGAAGGTGAATGCCCATTTTCATTAAAATATAAAAAAAGCTCCTTATATCTCAAGTAAATGAGATCTTTACTTACCTGGAGAATCTGTTAAAAACCATAAGCATCTTGTCATTAATTACTAAATGCCAACTTGTTACCAGTTACTTGGGTAACTCTAGTCATACTTCATACATTGTAAGACTTTAAAAAAAAAAAAGCCATTTCCTCCATCTTATCTTTGATTTCTATGTCAAACTTTCCCACCTTTTCCATGAAGTACTTCTGTAACCCATCAAATTTTCTGTGATACTTAGTTGGGCTCCTGAAAATGGAGTTAAGGATTCATAGAAGATTGAAGGTATTTTTAGGACATCCATGAAATCTGAAGAACTAAACTGGAAACCAGTGTCCATGCTGATAGAATTATGATCATCATCAGGAAAGGCTAAATTCTGGTACCTGAAATGTTAAATAATAATCACCATTAGTTTAGGACCTTCAGAAGAAATGAAGCAACTCAAACCTAATACCTACTAATACGATAAATTAATTGTGAAGCATTTATATACTATATATATATATATATATATATATATATATATATATATATATATATATATATATATATATATATATATATATATATATATATATATATATATATATATATATATATATATATACATACAGTGATCTCTCACTATATCGCAGTTCACCATTCGCAAATTCAGTGCATTGTGGTTTTCTTTGGCGAGCTTTTTTTTTTTTCTGGGTATATGCAAGAATATTAAAATATTAAAAAATTAAAATTTTCAGTATTTTCATTATTTTATTGAAAATTTTTTTTTTTCATTATTTTATTGATAAAAAATTGTATTTCCCAGCCTAAGAATAATAAAACAGTAAGAAATAGTAAAAAAACTTGAATACAAACATGTAACTCTGCACCATAGAAAGTACGATACCAGTATCGGCGTTTCGGAAAACGCAAAGGGTCGCACCTACGTGAGCTAGCACATATTAAAATTTCCAGTATTTTGATTATTTATTGATAAAAAAAAGTTTATTCCTAGCCTAAGAATAATAAAACATTACAAAAATAGTAAAAAACATAAATTTAAACATTTAACTCACAGTATTGCAACATGTAAAATATGATACCGGTATCAGCGTTTCGGAAAACGAAAAGGGTCGCACCTACGTGAGCTAGTACATATTAAAATTTCCAGTATTTTCATAATTTTATTGATAAAAAAGTATTTCCTAGTCTAAGAATAATAAAACCGTAAAAAATAGTAAAAAACATAAATTTAAACATACAACTCACAGTATTGCACCATGTAAAGTACTGTACGATAGCGTACACTGTATTGGCGTCTTGGAAAACGCAAAGGCTCGCACCTACATGAGATAGTTCATGGGATGCTATTGGCTGAAAGGGTGGGAGACGACGAATCACAGAAATGTTTTTTAGTATGTTCTGTATCAAGGGGTCTGATTGGCTTTTGATTGAAGCTTGGTTCTCCCAGCATCTTCCAATGTCTCGCCTCACCCATTCAGTCTAACTCACGTGTGCGCCGTTTGCGTTGTGCTTGTGATTTTTTTTACTCACGTTATTCAAACTCTGCAATGCATCCCAAGCGTCCTTCATCTTCTAAGGCTTCTGGTAGTAAGCCTAAGCAGCAAAGGAAGATGTTGACCATAGCAGATAAGGTAAAACTGTCAGATATGCTGAAGGAAGGAAGAAAGTTCGCGGATGTCGGCCACCATTTTGGCCACAACGAATCTACTGTTTGATACATCAAAAAGGACGAGGCAAATATCAGGAAAACAGCGACTATTTAATTTAGTAAAATAGCAAAGAGGGTCGTAACACCCCACAATAAGATAATAGTGCGGATGGAATCTGCTTTGGCCCTGTGTAAGACTTTTACAAAAAACAATTTAATGACTCTAGACATGATACAGCAGCAACATGGAAAGTGATAAGAAGCATGATACCAAATGAAAAGAGTACCTCAGAAAGTTATGAAAATATTACGGAGTTGAAAGACAAAGCAGATAACTTTAATAACTATTTTGCTAACGTTGGCAAAAATACATATGAAAAAACTCAAGAAAACATCAACTCAGTGAATATGAGTAATTGCTTAAATGACAATTCTTCCAATGAAAACACAAGAGAGTACTTCAAGATAAATCCTATAGATTGTGCTACCCTAATTCTTACCATAAAGAGCCTAAGAAACTCTGGCTCTTATGGTTCAGATGGTATACCATTTCAGTTCATCAAAGATGCTCTACCCATGATTGCATCCTATATTCTAACTATTATGAACACTTCCATTGTTACTAAAAAGTTTCCTGACTCTTGGAAAATATCACATGTAATACCTCTGCATAAAAAGGGGGACAGAGAAGATGTGACAAACTATCGTCCCATTTCCCTGCTACCCATTTTCTCTAAAATATTAGAAAAAATTGTTGCATGCCAACTTATGTCATATTTAGAATCAAATAGACTACTAACGATTAGCCAACATGGTTTCAGACCAAAACTCTCGACGGAAACTGCACTGCTTAAAGTTACGAATAGTATATATAATAATATAGATATGAAAAAAATATCTTTGCTAATTTTATTAGACTTATCAAAAGCCTTCGACAGTGTAAACCATGAAATTCTTTTAAGTAAATGTATTAACTTAAATATTGATCCAAGCTGGTTTAGCGAGTATCTATCTAATCGTAAACAGTCCATACGTCTTAACAACATTATCTCTGTGCCAAAAAATGTATCATTTGGTGTTCCACAGGGATCAGTACTTGGTCCTATCCTCTTCTCCATTTACGTAAATGATCTATCTTCTTTCATTTCTGACTGTCTAGTCGTACAATATGCAGATGACACTCAACTACTCCTTAGTGGTGATATTAATAATCTCCCAGAGCTAACTTTAAGAGCAGAAAACACTCTGTCAAAAATTAAAACCTATTTCCAAGAAATTGGGCTGTTAATTAACGAAAGTAAAACACAGTGCATATTTATTGGTTCAAGGTTCCACATAGCACAAATTCCAGAAAACACAACAATTAATTTTTTGCGACAATATTATCACACCTAGCAAAACAGTCAAAAACCTAGGAATTCACTTTGATAACCACATGTTGTTTGATTCCCACATAGATAAAGTATGCAAAAAGGTTACAGGAACATTAATGTACTTATCACGTATAAAAGACAATTATGAGACTACCACTCGAATAACTGTTGTTGAATCTCTAGCCCGAAGTCACATTAATTACTGCACAACTGTTTGGGGAGCTACCACTAAGACTCAGATAAACAGAATACAGAAGCTTATTAATTTTGCAGCTCGAGTTGCCCTGGGAGGAATAAGAAAATATGACCACATCACACCAGCTCTCAATAAACTTGGGTGGCTGCGGGCAGAAAATAAGGTCGCTTATGCTATTTATGTTTTTGTATTCAAAATTTTGGACCATCATTATCCTAGCTGGCTATTTGATTTAAAAACAGTCAGGGATATAAGGGGAACCAACACAAGACAGAGCAGTGAGCTCTTTATTCACAGAACAAACACAGAAGCAGGTTCAAAGATGATCACTATCAAAGGGCCAACACTCTGGAATAATATTCCAGAGCATCTTAAAAATGCATCCTCCTTCACAGCTTTCAAAGGCAAACTATATAGTTTTCTTTTGGACAAATAGTTGCTGCTCATTAAGAACTAATTATTCTCATTGTAAGGAAACAAATATGGAAATGATGCCGATAATAACGATCCTGTATCTAGTGGCATACTTACTACTTTATTATTAACATTATTGTTAACATTTTTATTACAGCATTATTATTTTCTATGAAAGCTACTTTAATTTAACTATATGTCTAACCCTCTTATTTATTAGTTTAATTACATGTCTACTTATAAGTTACTATTAATGTTGAATAACCATTGTACAAAATGGAAATAAATGTTTTGATTTTGATTTTGACTGAAACAAAGGCGAAGAAGCTGTACGATACATTCGCTGCAAATGACGACAGTGGAGAGGAGGAGAGAGTAGAAGATATTGATGACCCACAACCAGGACCCTCCAGCGATTCTCCACTGAGGAAACAATTGTTCGTGGCATGCAAGGGATGGTTCGCCAAATTTCAAAAACGCTATGGCAGCTGAAGATTACGTGAACAATGACTTAAATTATAGCTAAAGGGGAATACACCTAGTTCTCAGAATAATGCCTAGATAGGTTCTCAGAAGTGTCGGGTATATGGAAAATTGCGTGAAAAAACGAGTTATTTTCCATAGGAAACAATTATAAAGGGCACAGATACGTTCCAAACCTTACATAGACACACCATGCCAAAGATATAAGGTTAGGAAAAAAACATATTTTATTACTACATAGCAAAGCAGAAAGCCCTGTATCTAATTTTAAAAGTATACAAAAGATATTCATATTCACTTTACAGCTAGAAATTAACATACATTACTATACTTTTACTCTATTATGCAGTGGGCAACAGTTATACAGTACACTGAGACATGCATGGTGGCAGTGAGCAAGTAACTTATGTGGTAGAAGAGGAGGAGGATGCAGGAGAACGACCCTCTATCTGCAAATGTATACAAAGATAAAATAAGAATTATAAATAACCACAGCAAGACTAAAAAACGAAAAAAAAAATTAATTATGCAATGCCTAAATCTACCATATGAGAGATTAAAAAAACTTAATCTACATTCTCTAGAGAGGCACAGAATTAGGGGGGATATGACTGAGGTGTATAAATGGTTTAAAGGGATTAACAAGGGTGATATTAATACTTTTAAAAATTCATGATCAAACCAGAACTCGTAATGGATTTAATCTTGATAAATTTAGGTTCAGAAGGGAAATTGGTGAAAATTGGCTTGGTAATACCGTAGAGTATTCCTAGTAGGATAATAAATGCCAATACCTTAAAACACCTTCAAATGTAGATTAGATAGACATATGACAAGAGGTAGGGTGGGTGTATATATAATGTAAAATGATGATGATCTTTTCTTATCGTAATCCTCTTTGCACTGATGGAAGAAGCCTCCGCGGGCGCTTATTTACAATATTAATTTTTTTTTTTTTTAAATATAGTAAATAAGCACCCGTGGAGGCTTCTTCCACCAGTACAAAGAGGATTACGATAAGAAAAGATCATCATCATTATACATTATATATACACCCACCCTATTGGGTAGACTAGAATGTTGGAGAGAGAGAGAGAGAGAGAGAGAGAGAGAGGAGGAGGAGAGAGAGAGGAGAGAGAGAGAGAGAGAGAGAGAGAGAGAGAGAGAGAGAGAGAGAGAGAGAGAGAGAGAGAGAGAGAGAGAGAGAGAGAGAGAGAGAGAGAGAGAGAGAGAGAGAGGAGAGAGAGAGAGAGAGAGAGAGAGAGTATAATAATAATAATAATAATAATAATAATAATAATAATAATAAGTCTTTATTTCCAACGTACATTGGGTATTCAAATAAGATGCATATATATTCCAGATAGACATCTGTGGTGTACGATATAGACATACTAAAACAAACAAATCATAAAGATGGGTGTACTATTAAAATTTACAAGTAAAATCTTCCTTTAAGAGTAACTTCTTAAGATTATATTTAAAAGTATACACTGAACCAGCATTTTTTAGTTCTCTGGGAAGCTGATTATATAAATGAGGTCCACGAATGTTTATATCTCTTGAGCCAATATCAGTTTTAGACCTTCGCACTAATAAATCTTCCCCTTGACGGGTAGTTAACCCGGTAACTGAGCTTACTGTAGAAAAATTATACAAGCAATCAGGAAGATTGTTTCTTAGTATATTAAAAACAAAGGTACATATATCAAAAACATATTTATCTCTAATCTTTATCCATTCTAGATCTTTTAAAACAGGAGAGATGTGCTCGTATTTTCTTACATTGCCAACAGCCACTCGTGCTGCAAAGTTTTGTAACTTTTGTATTATTTGTAATTGAGTCTTATTTGTACATCCCCAAACTTTGAGACAGTAATTAATTAAACTCATGGCTAAGGACTGGACAATTATTATACGAGTTGATGTTTCAAATGAGTCTTTTACCCTATTTAGATATATTAGAGTACCCATTACTTTTTTATAAATTTCATCTATATGCATTTCAAAATTCATGTAACGGTCAAAATAGACACCTAGGTTCTTTACCGAGTTCATTGGCTTAATGATATTACCGTTAAAATTTATATGAAGATTGTCATCAACTTCTGATAATAATTGTCTGGATCTGATAAGAATAGATTGGGTTTTAGTTTCATTAAGTAACAGACCATTTTTTAGAAAGTAACGTTTAGCCATATACAAAATTTCTTCTGCTCTACGAATAATATTTTCTAAATCATTAATTTCTCCTTCAATTAAGATTTGAGTATCGTCAGCATATTGAATGACATAACAGTTAGGTAAATATTTTACTAGATCGTTTACATATATTAGAAAAAGTATAGGTCCTAGGATCGATCCCTGAGGGACCCCAAACAATACCTTCTTGCGACTTGAAACTACATCTTTTATTCTGACTGACTGGTAGCGGTTTTTTAAATAGTTCTCGAACCAGCTTGGGTCAATGTTCATTTTTTTGCATTTTTCTAATAAGATGGTATGGTGTACACTATCAAAAGCTTTAGAAAGATCGAGTAGTAGTAGCAATGATATTTTCTTATTATCTATATTTTTGTATATTTCATCTGATATTTTCAATAAGGCAGTTTCAGTTGATAATTTTGGCCTGAAACCGTGTTGACTTTTTGCAATAAGTTTATTTTTTTCAAGAAACTCACTTAACTGATTTGCAACAATCTTTTCAAGTATCTTTGATAAAATTGGTAGTAAAGACATTGGTCTATAGTTAGAGACGTCATCAGGATTTCCATTTTTAAAACCAGGAATTACATGGGGATTTTTCCATAAATCTGGGTAAATATTGGTAACTATGGAAGTATTGATTATTACCGTCAGATAATATGCTATTACAAATAATGAATCTCTAATAAAACGAAAACAAATTCCATCTGATCCATATGCATTAGAGTCTCTCAGATTTTTTATTACTAAGATTACTGTATTACAATCTACTGTAGTAGGGTTAAAGACATCATTACTTCTATTGAATGCACTATGTTCTTGAAGATTAACATTATTATTATTATTACTACCATCATCACTATTATCATTACCATTACTACCACCATCATTATTATTTACACCATTATCAACATTTCTATTATTATTACTACTACCATCATCATTATTATTACCACCATTACTATTATTGATTTCATTTATTATTTCTTTTTTTGTTTTTTCAAAGTTTTTTTTCCCCACTTCAGCGAAAAAATTATTGAACTCTTCTGCTTTAGCACTTACATCTACCTCATCGGGTATAATTGATATGTTACTACTTTTATTACAGTTATTGGAAAGCATGGTTTTAGCAATTTTCCATGTATCAGAGATATTGCCTTTAGCGTTTTGAAATTCATTTTTGTAATACTGTTTCTTACTGTTACTTAATAATGATTTTACTTGTTTCTTATGCTCTGTAAACTTTTCTCTTAAAGGGATATTATCTCTTTGTAGTTTTACTTCATTTTGTAGTTTGTCTCTTTCTTTCATAATGTTTTTTATGTCATCTGTTATCCAAGGAGCGGGGGGACGAAATATTTCTCTTGTCACGAGTGGTGCACATCGATCTATACATGATGATAAGACACTGGTTAAAATTTTTACTTGTATATTAATATTATCGGTATATAGAATTTCATTTAATTTATGTACTTCATTCATAAGTAAACTACAAAGTAATTCTTGTGAATAATTTCTTAAGCATCTGAATGTTTTAAAGATTGGTTGTCTCTTTGGTTTGCGAATATTTAGGGACGTTACAATTTCCTCGTGGTCTGCTATAGGGCTTGGCATTACGTCACACTTAGTTATCATATGTTTGGAGTTTGTTATTACTAGATCGATTTGGGAAACTGAAGTGGGAGTGATTCTAGTTGGATTATTTATAATCTGTTCTAGATTTAAATTCTTAATAAGTCTACTCATTTTATTTTCTCTTTTTAGTTGATCATCATTAAAATCGCCATATATAAAAACTGGTTTGTTTTTTTAAATTATCTCCTTAAAAACGTCCAAAATATAGCTAAAAGAGGTTACCGAGGCTTTGGGGTGGCGGTACACGCAGCCTATGATAATAGAAGGAAACTTTTTATGTTGGACAGAGATCCATTTATCTTCCACTCCTTCGTGCTTCTCAGTTTCAAGATTTAGTTCAGTGGCCTTCAAATAATTTTTAACATATAAACATACACCTCCACCTCTACCACTGTCATAGCGATAAATATTATATGAAGGAATATTAATAAATGCATTATTAATTGACGGATACAGCCATGATTCGCTAATGCAAAGAACATCAATATTTTCTTGTACAAGCATATGTTCAATTTCTAGTATATGGGATAACAGGGATTGTGCATTTATATGTACGACAGATAATCTATCATTATATTTACAAGTAACTTTCACATCGGCAGCAGTAACAGCAACAGCAGGAGACGAGGTATTACCATGTTTCATTGGGGTGGTATCCATAGTCATAGTCTTTAATTAATTCTTGTTCATTCAACCAAAACTACATTATTTATTGTAAAAATAATGGATTAATTACAAATTCGTAATAATAATATTAATAATAATAATAAAAATAATAGTAATAATAATAATAATAATAATAATAATAATCTTCACAATCATCATCAAAGGAAAATTATTGTTAAAAATAATAATAATAATAATATTATAATAATAATATTATAATAATAATAATAATAATAATAATAAGATCTAAGGAGAATTTCTGGAACAGACATCATGAGAGTAATGCAGAGGTATATTAAAACCCAGCAGAGAGCTGGATATTCATTACACATCTTTCATAATCCCTTCACATCTGACAGGTCATTACACTCTCCATCTGTTTCTCTTTACAGACTGATAAAGGCGGTTTTATTTTATCATATTTTGGTCCATCCTTGTGTCACAATAAAAAAAAATAAATACGGTAAATAAAAAAAAAAATTGGGGGGGGGCATTATTCGCAAAATCCGAGTTTTTTACTATTATTTTTGGGGGGCGTTATTGCAATTTCGCGGATAAAAAAATCGCGTATAAAAGGAACAAGGTGTATGAGCAAGTGTTTAACATGGATGAGACTGGGTTATTTTGGAAGAGAATGCCGTCTCGCACTGTTCTCTTTATGGAAGAAGCTAAAGCCCTGGGATTTAAAGCGCACAAAGACTGCGTTACCCTCATCATGTGCAGGAATGCTGCGGGCTTAATGTTAAAGCCCGGGCTTATCTACAAGTCTAAGAACCCTAGGGCTTTGAAGAATAAGAATAAGAATCTGCTGCCAGTGTATTGGATGCATAACCCTAAGGCCTGGATCACTAAAAGCCTAACATCGGACTGGTTTCACCAACGCTTTATCCCTCAGGTCAAAATCTATCTTGAGGAAAAGGGCCTTGAATTTAATGTCCTTCTTTTGATGGAAAATGCTGGTGGCCATGCAACTGATCTCAAATATGACGGTGTTCAAGTAGAGTTCCTGCCACTGAATACGACATCACTGATTCAGCCTATGGTTCAAGGCCCTCTACACACGAAATGCCCTGGCAAACCTGGTTGAATCCATGGATTCGGACAAAGAATTCTCACTGAAGACTTACTGGTATAACTACACGATTGCTACATGCCTTCAAAATATTCAGAATGCAATCCAAGAGATGAAGCCGGCCACAATCAATGCTAGCTGGAAGAAATTGTGGCCCAAAGTCATCTACAACTACAAGGGATTCGCTCCTGACGAAGTCCATAACTCGGCAGTTGCAAAATCTGTGAAGTTGGCTGCATTTCTAGGAGGAGAAGGCTTTAAAGATATGACTCACGAAGACGTGAATGAACTGATTGACTCCCACAAGCAGCCTTTGACTGATGTAGACTTGGAGGCAATGACAAAATCAGCAAGCGAAGAAGAGGAAGAAGAATAACCAGAGGAAACGCACAAAGAAATCGAAGAACCTGGCCTTACACTCGAAAGTCTGGCAAGCAGTCCAAAAACTCAGGCAAGAACATAACGATAATATGGTTCGTTTGGTGACCTTCTGCAATCTTCTCGACAATGCCATGATTCCTTACAAGACCATCTTCCAACAATAGAAGAAACAACGACAGCAACTCCCCATTACCATGTTCTTCTCTCGCAAAAAGCAGCCGTAAAGCTGTCATTGGCTGCGGAATAATTTCCTCTGGAGTCTATACACGTCATCATCACCTCATTCATGGTAAGTTTACTTATCACATTCATATAAATTTACGCTTGCATGCCGTTATTTATAAAGTAAAGGGTGTTTTTTTAACAGTGCAGGGAGGGCTTATACAGTAAAGGTAAAAATAAATGTGAAATACCTATGTATATGAATATGTCACATCATAATCACCTCATTCATGGTAAGTTTACCTATCACTTTCATATAAATTTATGCTGGCACACTGTTATTAATAAAGTAAAGGGTGGTTTTTTAAAATGCAGGGAGGCTATATACAGTAAAGGTAAAAATATATGTAAAATACCTATGTATATATTGTGATCCTACTTCGAGGATTTTCACCTATCGCAGCTGGTCCCGGAACCGAACCCCCGCGATAAACGAGGGATCACTGTACAGTGGTGACCCCAACCCACAAACGCCTGTTCCCACGAACAAAATTTTGAATTTTTTTTGACCCCAAGTCACAAACAAAAACCAACCCACGAACATAGATAAGTCTGCCAGGCCACGACGTTTCCCGCTCGCCAGCTCTCAGTTCTGCATTGTATATTAAAATTTCCAATAGTTTCATGATTTTACTGATAAAGAAACGTATTTCTTAGCCTAAGAATAATAAAACAGTAAAAAATAGTAAAAAACATATATACTAACAGTATTGCACCACGTAAAATACGATACCGGTATCAGTGTTTCGGAAAACGCAAAGGCTCTCACCTACGTGACCTGGTGAATATTAAAATTTTCATTATTTTATTGATAAAACAAGTATTTCCTAGCCTAAGAATAATAAAACAGTAAAAAATAGTAAAAAACATCAATACAGTACTAACAGTATTGCACCATGAAAAATACGATACCGGTATCACGTTTCGGAAAACGCAAAGGCTCTCACCTACGTGACCTAGTGAATATTAAAATTTTCATTATTTTATTGATAAAACAGGTATTTCCTAGCCTAAGAATAATAAAACAGTAAAAAATAATAAAAAACATAAAGTACTATCAGCGTTTCGGAAAACGAAAAGCCTCTCACCTACGTGAGATAGTTCATGGAATGCTATTGGCTGAAAGGTCGGGAGACAACGCATCACAGAATTGTTTTTCAATATGTTCTGTATCATAGGGTCTGATTGGCTTTTTCATTGCAGTTTGCTTTTCCCTCCAATTTCCAATGTGCCGCCTCACTCGCTCAGTCTAACTCACGTGTGCGCCGTTCTCGTTGTGCTTATTAATACGTTTTGCTTGTGATTGTGTTTTCATGCGTAATTTAACATTTGCAATGCCTCCCAAACGTCCTTCACCTTCTAAGGCTTCTGGTAGTCAGCCTAAGCGGCAAAGGAAAATGTTAACCACTGTAGATAAAGTGAAACTCTTAGATATGTTGAAAGAAGGAAAAAGGTTTGTGGATGTCGGCCGCTATTTTGGCCTCAATGAATCTACTGTGCGCTACATCAAAAAGGACGAGGCAAAGAAATAATTTCCTCCGGGGTCTAGAAAGATGATCATCACCTCATTCACGGTAATTTTACCAATCACGTACATATGTATGTCACATCATCATCACCTCCTTCACCGTAATTTTATCTATCACTTTCATAAAAATTTACGTTGCTTGCTGATATTTATAATGTAAAGGGTGTTTTTTTAACAGTGCAGGGAGGGATTATACAGTACGTAAACGTAAAAATAATTGTAAAATACCTATGTATGTCACGTCATCATCACCTCATTCACCGTAATTTTATCTATCACTTTCATAAAAATTTACGTTGCTTGCTGTTATATATAATATAAAGGGTGTTTTTTTAACAGTGCAGGGAGGGTTTATACAGTACGTAAACATAAAAATAATTGTAAAATACCTATGTACATGAGTATGTCATGTAATTACCACTTCATTCACCAAAATTTTATCTATCACTTTCATATAAATTTATGTTGCATGCTGTTATTTATGAAGTAAAGGGTGGTATGTTAACAGTACAGGGAGGGTTTATACAGTGTAAACGTAAAAATAAATTAAAATATCTATGTACATATATGCTGATCCAACTCCGTGGTTTTCCTGTCTCGCGCTGGGTCCCGGAACCAAACTACCGCGATAAGGGGGGAAACACTGTATATATATATATATATATATATATATATATATATATATATATATATATATATATATATATATATATATATATATATATATATATATATATATATATATATATATATATATATATATATATATAATATATATATATATATATATATATATATATAATATATATATATATATATATATATATATATATATATATATATATATATATATATATATATATATATATATATATATATATATATATATATATATATATAAAAATAAGGACACTAACATATGTGCAAACACGAATAATTTTTACCCCAAATGGGACTTGAACCTAGGAAACATAATTACTGTATCAAGGCACTACTAACTATAACACAGAAGGTATTAAAAGGGAAACAAACCTTACAGCTATATCTGCTATACTAGGAATAAATGCATTCTATCTGAATGCCACTCTGCTCATATGATAGTTTCCCCCAACCTCACTCATGGCTTCGTTTTTGTATTCAATTCAAATCTTAATCTTATTTGGGACCAACAATAATCGAATAAGCACTTACAATATGTGAAAACACAAATCATTTTTACCCTGACCGGGACTTGAACCTAGGACACATAATTACTGTGCCAAAGCATTACCAACTACACCATAGACGGACTTTAGAGGGAAACAAACGTACAGCTATATCTGTTATGCTAGGAATGAACGCATTCTATCTTTATGCCACTCAGTTTATATTACAGTGTCCCCCAACCTCACTCATGGCTCCATTTTTGCATTTCATTCAAATCTCAATCTCATTTGGGACCAAAAATAATCAAATAAGCACATTATCATAAGTAAAATATGAATAATTTTTACCTCAACTTTCTGTGGTGTAGTTGTTAGAGCCTTGGCAGAGTAATTATGTGTCCTAGGTCCAAATCCTGGTCGGGGTAAAAGTTATTCGTGTTTTAACATATTGTAATGTGCTTATTTGATTATTATTGGTCCCAAATGAGACTGAGATTTGAATGAAAAGCGAATACGAAGCCACGAGTGAGGTTGGTGGAAACAGTAATATGAACAGAGTGGCATTCAAATAGAATGCATTCATTCCTAGTACAGTACAGAAGATATAGCTGTAAGGTTCGTATCCCTTTTAAGACCTTCTGTGGCGTAGTTGGTAGACCCTTGGCACAATATTTATGTGTCCTAGGTTCAAGTCCCAGTTAGGCTAGAAATGATTCATGTTTTCAGATATGGTAATGTGTTTATTTGATTACTGTTGGTCCTAAATGAGTTTGAGATTTGAATTATATGTGAAAACGAAGCCACGAGTGAGGTTTGGGGAAACTGTAATGTGAAAGAGTGGCATCCATATAGACTACGTTCATTCTTAGTATAGCAGATATAGCTATAAGGTTTGTTTCCCTTTTAAGACTTTCTGTTGGGTACATGGTAGCACTTTGACACAGTAATTATGTGTCCTTGGTTCAATTCCCGGTTGGGGTAAAAATTATTCATGTTTTCACATATCGTAATGTGCTAATTTAATAAATGTTGGTCCCATATGAGATTGAGAGTTGAATTAATTGCGAAAATGAAGCCACGAGTGAATGGCATTCAAATAGAATGGGATCATTCCTAGTATAGCAGATTTAACTGTAAGGTTTGTTTCCCTTTTAAGACCTTGTGGTGTAGTTGGTAGCACCTTGGCACAGTAATTATGTGTCTATGTTCAAGTCCCGGTTGGGGTAAAAATCATTCATGTTTTCACGTATGTTAATGTGCTTATTTGTGTATTGCTGGTCCCAAATGCACTTGAGACCTGAATTAAATGCGAAAACGAGGCAACGAGTGAGGTTGAAGGAAACGGCAATATGAAGAGTGGCAATCAGATAGAATGCGTTCATTCCTAGCATAGAAGATTTAGCTGTAAGGTTTGTTTCCCTTTTCAGACCTTGTGCTGTGGTTGATAGCACCTTGGCACAGTAACTATGTGTCCTAGGTTCAAGTCCTGGTCGGGTTAAAAATTATGCATTTTTTCACATATGGTAATGTGCTTATTTAATTATTATTTGTCCCAAATGAGACTGAGATTTGAATTAAGTGCGAAAACAAATCCATGAGTGAGGTTGGGGGAAACAGTAATATGAAAAGTGGCAAGCAATTAGAATGCGTTCAGTCCTAGTATAGCAGATATAGCTGTAAGGTTTATTTCCCTTTAAAGATCTTCTGTGGTGTGACTGCTAGTGTCTTGGCACAGTAATTATGTGTCCTTTGTCCCAGTCCCGGTCGAGGTAAATATTATTCATGTTTTCACATAAGGTAATGTGCTTACTTGATTATTGTTGGTCTCAAATGAGATTGAGATTTGAATTATATGCAAAAACAAAGCCATGAGTGAGGATGGGGGAAACTGTAATATGAACAGAGTGGCATTCAGATAGAGTGCGTTCATTCCAAGTATAACAGCTATAGCTGTAAGGTTTGTTTCCCTTTTAAGACCTGTGGCGTAATTGGTAG
>JAXCGZ010009745.1:77500-86357 GCA_037179515.1 Halocaridina rubra | reverse complement strand
GATATGGCTGGCTCTAGAACTAGAGGTCATAGTTTGAAGCTTCGGAAGAAAACTTGTTTGCAGGATGTAAGGAAATACTTTTTCAGTGTAAGAGTAGTTGATAATTGGAATTCGCTAAGCGAGGAGGTAGTTAATGCTACCTCAATCCATAGTTTTAAGGACAGGTATGATAAGTATCACTAAGTCTAAAAATGGAACCGATCAGGAGACGGGAAGATACGAGCTTTGGGCTCTTTCCCGTAAACACAATTAGGTAATCACAATTAGGTAATCACACTTCTGAAAAAAAAGTAAAATAAAAGTTATTGTGAAAATATGGAGGTAGATTGACATGTATACCTAACACCAAGAATAAATTAGACATGCATCTCACCATATCCATGTTAATTCTTAAATATGCCTAAAACCCAAGACAAAATGACACACATCTTTTCATATCCATGTTTCTTTTCAGGAATATGCAATAACAAGAATGATGTGAACAGGTATCTCACCATATAAGGGTTAATTATTAGGAATTACCAACACTGAGTATACAACAAATAGGCTTTTCATCATATCCTGGTCAATTGTCCAGCATACCCAATACCAAGAACAGACCGAATTGGCATCTCACCATATACAGGTTGACAGTCACTTATCTCGATACTGAAGAAAAAATGAATAGGCATCTCACCATATCCAGGTTGATTGCAAAATATACCTAACACTAAAATTAAAATGAAGAGTCACTTCACCATATTCATGTTGATTGTCAGTTATATCCAGCACTCAGTATAAAATAGACTGGCATCTTACCATATCCAGGTTGATAGTTCATTATACACAACAGAAAGGTAAAATTAAACAGGCATCACACAATATCCTGGTTGATCGTCATTTTTGCAAACACTAAGTAAAATATGAATAAGCAAATCACCATATCCAGATTGATTACCAGATATGTCCATCACCAAAGATACATAAGCACACTTAAAAAAAAAAAAAAAAAAAAAAAAAAAAAAAAAAAAAAAGTAAAATGAGAGTTATTGTGAAAATATGGAGATAGTTTGACATGTATACCTAACACCAAGAATAAATTAGACATGCATCTCACCATATCCATGTTAATTCTCATATATGCCTAAAACCCAAGACAAAATGACACACATCTTGTCATATTCATGTTTCTTTTCAGGAATATGCAATAACAAGAATGATATGGACAGCTATCTCACCATATAAAGGTTAATTATTAGGAATTACCAACACTGAGTATAAAACAAATAATCTTTTCATCATATCCTGGTCAATTGTCCAGCATACCCAATACCAAGAACAGACCGAATTGGCATCTCACCATATCCAGGTTGACAGTCACTTATCTCAATACTGAAGAAAAAATGAATAGGCATCTCACCATATCCAGGTTGATTACAAAATATACCTAACACTAAAATTAAAATGAATAGTCATTTCACCATATTCATGTTGATTGTCAGTTATATCCAGCACTGAGTATAAAATAGACTGGCATCTTATAATATCCAGGTTGATAGTTCATTATACACAACAGCAAGGTAAAATTAAACAGGCATCACACAATATCCTGGTTGATCGTCATTTTTACAAACACTAAGTAAAATTTGAATAAGCAGATCACCATATCCAGATTGATTACCAGATATGTCCATCACCAAAGATACATAAGCAAACTTCAAAAAAAAAAAAATAAAGTTATTTTGAAAATATGGAGATAGATTGACATGTATACCTAAAACCAAGAATAAATTAGACATGCATCTCACCATATCCATGTTAATTCTCATATATGCCTAAAACCCAAGACAAAATGACACACATGTTGTCATATCCATGTTTCTTTTCAGGAATATGCAATAACAAGAATGATATGGACAGGTATCTCACCATATAAAGGTTAATTATTAGGAATTACCAACACTGAGTATAAAACAAATAGGCTTTTCATCATATCCTGGTCAATTGTCCAGCATACCCAATACCAAGAACAGTATAAATGACCCATGCAGCTAGCAAATAAGAGTAGCTTTGATATTCTTCACTTCCAGAGGAGTGATAAGTAACTTCTTTGAGCTTGTACCTTTTCATATGAGCTTGAAGGATCACAAAGGCTGTGAAGCTCTTGGACCAGGGTATGGGGCTTAGCAACCCCAAGGGGCATTAAAGGGTCCTTAGTGACATGTGGAATAGGCAAGGCAGAAACATACCCTAACCAAACTGGTTCAGGCACCATGGAAATGAGACTAGGATCCGACAGTGCTACCTGGGTGTATAGTAAACACTTTCTGAAAGCTTATAATAAGAAAGGCCTTGTAGGAGGGGCCAGGAGGTGGACCTAACTCTTCAAGAAAGGAAAAACCACCAAAACTATCCCATCAGATGGCTGAATGGGGCCTTTTCTGGCAGCTGTCTACACTCAGGCTCTTGTGAGGAAACTTCTATCAATCAAAAGGAGGAACATCATGGAGTAAACCTGTAAGTGAACACTAAAGACCTACCATGACCAAGACAGAGGCAGGGACTCATCTACTCAACTGGAAAGAACCAGTATGGATGCCGAAATCTTCTGTAATATTATATAATGAAATATATCCAGATTTCATGGAAAAGAGTAATGATCAAGAAAAATTCCTGACGAAACCAACAATGAACAAATATCAGGCACTGAGATAATTCAAAATAATGATGAACACATTGAATGAAGGACCCAGAAACCAAATGAAAGAGTCAAATAGAAGGAAGCAAGAAATGATGGTGAATATATTACAAAAACATAAAGCACAGTGAAAAAGATCAAATGTAATTATTAATACACATAAGTGACAAGCTAATGTATACCAATAACGAAACAACGGCTCATACCTCTAAAACAAAAATTTTTACGCAAAATAAAAGGGGGGGGGGGCTTTACTGGACTGCTGCAAAGATACACAAAAGGCACCCAAAAAACTAGAGGGAATGCTTAAAGCTCAGAGTAGCAGACTTAAAACTCAACAACAGCAGCCATAAATTATTTAACTAAAAAAAAAAGGTATATTGAGCTTTCAGGAGGAGAAGGAAAGCAGGCCTCCAAGCATACTCTGCATCTATACAGAGGATCACTGCAAACTGATGTCCACTTGGTTCATAAAATGGCACATGTTAAAAAAAATTGGTGCTATATAGCATACAGTCTACCTCAGTATGAATTCTACCGTGACCTCACCTCACCTCTCGTGTCATCCACCTGCGAGCTACCACTCACCTAACCTAACCTAACCTAGGTTAGGTTAGGTGGATACTGTGGTAGACCGCATACTATAATAGCACCAAAAAATTAAAGCTTTACGATATAGACCAATTTGCGGGTGTCCACAGTGACAAGACACCCAAAAGAAAGGGAGGTGCAAGCCACAGCGTAAGAATGCAATAGGAATCTTCCCTCCTACAAACAGACTGGAACTAGTAGATCCATGATAAAGACACAAAAACTAATGGTGACCCACAGATGAACAAGCTTAATCTAGCACATTTGATGCCAGTCACAAAAAAGGAAAAAAAAAATAAAAAAAGGAAGCACAAGTAAAGACAACGCACACATAAAAAACAGAAAAAAAACTGAAAGAGGATGGAGGTTTACCAGAGCCAAGCATAATCACACACAACAAAGAAACAAAGTAAGACATACAAACAATGAACACTGAGCTTTCCTCCAAAAAATACTTCAATAGTACATATGTTCACTGCCAGTAGTGAAATATCCAACCGTGTTCTTGGTGAAGCCATCAGCCACATTTCCAAAGTGCATTACCAGTCTTAGCCTTCCTCCTATGCCACTTGTATTAAGATACTTGGATGTTGCCTCTTATAGCATTGATCCATTGCACTATAAAGTTTAGATTTTGTGCCCACAGCTAAATTGGAAGTTACATATCAAGCATTGAGATACTTCAGGCTACTTCAAGAAAGAGTACCTGTGTAATGTTTTCCAACACGTTTCACAAGAAAACAGCTAAGAACGGTAAACAAATACTGTGAATGAAACATAAAAAACATATATAAAAAAATGGTCCGAGTAGTATACTGAAAAAAAAAGAAAAGACGGTGGGAGCTACCCACACCAATGTTCAAACATGGCACTACCTACCATCAGGAATGATTTGTCGTGGTGCACCGTAGGGAGTCATACCAGCTTGTGATGCGCCCTTGTTGCTACCAGACTGGAGACCTATGATCTTGTGACTGTCAGAACACACACCTTTTTGAGCCTCTGTAAATGAATAAAAAAATCAATACCCTAAAAGTTAATTCAATATTCTGCAATAACACAACGATTTATGTGAAGTAAGGGGAATGTAATTTTACTTTGCGATTTTTCCAAAGGCTACAACACTTCCCCCAACTCACATAGGAACTAGTGTTTGTAGGAACTTACAGTTACTAGGGCAATGAATGGGAAAGTTTAACGTACATGTAGAAAAGGTTTCTGAATACTATACTGCAGTACATAAGATTAAAGACACTACTATTCTTAGTACATTTAATATCAATATTATATAAAGCATTCATTGAGCACCAGCAATAATTGTGGTGAGTAAACACATGACTAATAGACAAATTTATAAAAAGTAATCAATTTCATATGGCATGGATTACGTGTGCAGGGGCACTTCATTAAAGAAGGAGGAGCGTGATAAGTGCACATACTTGGAAACGGAAACAAATAATACCACGATGGGAATGCCTAAGATCTATAAAAATAATATTAGTTAAAGTAGCATATGTAATACCTATATGTCCAATATAGTAATATTTGAAAAAGTAGTATAATGAAAGTATTGCATGTCAAGTCATTACCTATTATATTCTATAATGAAATACATGGTTCTCAGATTAAAGGAATATGAGGCAAATTTCATTAGCTAAATTTCGTTTGGCTTAAAAAGGGAGGCAACAGGATCAGCTGCTTTGTGTAGAGATACAAATTCATGGAAGAAGAAACTGCCAATGTTTCTCTACCTCGGTCAAATCAGTTGGCACTTACGATATGTACTGAATATGAGTGAGGTGTTCTTTCTGCCCCACAACGAGGAATTTTAGTAAATACTGCAATATTCTATCGCTTGAATATTTACCCGGAAGAGGCTCTCTGGAGTTTTACAGTAATGTATTATTCTCCTATGAGTAGTAGTATTTAAAATATATCATTTACTGTAATATATTCTGATTAGCAATGCATGAGTCTGATTCTAAGCACAACAGGGGAGACAAATACATACATATATATTCAATGGCTACAATCCCCCTTGTAAGGGGAAGGCTGAGTCAAAGAACACATTCACCAGAAGCCAAACATATCTCAACCACTCCCCTTAGCTCATTGGAGATAAAGAGTTGACACAGTTTCCCCCAACCACCCTACTTGAGTCACCCACAGGGTCTGTAAAGAAGTAACTTCTGCCAGGAGGCCCAACAGTCACAGGGTAGATAAAATGCCGTACTATAAACAATATGCTATAGGCACCACACTCTCCCAAGCCTAAAGTAGTAGTTACTGTTGATGGGTAAAACACTTCTCTGCATACCATATGATAATAATTTTCTCATACATGCGGATAAGATGTAATTGTGACACTAATGGCATCTATCACATCTTAACCCAGTGGGCATAATAAGAATGTCACTGGGAACAGCAAGCTACTGGCACAGCTAACTCCTCTATTACCTTAGTCAAGAGATAAGGCATACATCTGCCAGGCCTGTAGATCTACAAAGAATGTGTTGCTCCAATACGTTTTATATCAAAATTTGAAGCAAAATAAAAGATTACACTTTCTTACCTCCAGGAATGATTTGTCTACCAGTGCCATAGGCAGTCATGCCAGCCTGCGAAGCGCCCTTATTGCTGCCATACTGCAAGCCGATGATCTTCTGTGACTCCTTCAGTTTGTCTTCTGAAAAGTTTCTTTTGTTTTCCATGGCTACTTTGACACCAATCACAGGGCCATCAAAATGTCTCTTTTGTGCCTATGTAAAAAAAAATATAAAAAATCTCTTCAAAGGATACATGAGATACTGGGGGCCACTAATACAACCAAAATCTTCCAAAGACTTGCACAAGGTACCATATACATAAAGCTGTGTACAGTATGTGATTATCTCTACATGTGTGTACGTATTTATCTAATAGTGCTCACAGGAAATATTCTTATGCTCAGAGCTCTCATTCTTATAGTAGGATTTCTTTTAGATTCATTAGTCAATTATATCTATTCTTAAAAATAAAAATGCATAGCATTTACAGTCTCTTCACTAAGCATTCTACAATTATCCTCTATTGGTACAGCAAAAAAAAAAAAAAAAAATACTTTCTTACATCTAACAAAGATGTGACTGCTAATTCTAGAATAGCCTAAATCAAAGTACAGACACTCCAAACTTACGAGGAAGTTAGGTTCCAGAATTTCGTTTGTAAGTAAAATTGTTCGATGTTGTGTACAGGTAAAACAAAGAACAGTATATATATATATATATATATATATATATATATATATATATATATATATATATATATATATATATATATATATATATATATATATATATATATATATATATATATATATATATATATATATATATATATATATATATATATATATATATATATATATATATTATATATATATATATATATATATATATATATATATATATATATATATATATATATATATATATATATAAATATATATATATATATATGCAGTACTGCACAGTACTTGGGCTAAAGACTCTTTACTACATAAAACATAAAGCAAACAATTATTAATGACTCTTAATATAGTAATAACAATATAATAATACAGGACAGTACAATATTACATACATTAATGCATGGGTAGATAATAGGTAGGGTTTTGTTTGTATCTGTGAATGTTCGTAACTCAGTTGTTTGTAAGTAGGGAGCTTCTGTACTCCTCCCTCTAAGCTATGTCATTACCAAGGAAGAATTCAAAGACCATTACCATATCCCACCTCTATCCTCTGGTTTCAAGTGGTAATAAATCAAACTCATAAGCCTTTCCTCATAAATGAGAATTTTTACTTTGTTACCAGCTTTGTAGCATGTCTTAGAACTTTCTCCTGATTGGGCCTCTTATAAAGCACCGATTCATGTGTCGCAATTACTCCCCATTCAAATGAGAGTGGACACAGACACGATGGAGGTGGGAGATTAAGGTTGGATGGTCCTCTTAATGCCCTAAGGTGGAGTCCAACTCAGTACTGTCATTTCCAAGTTGCGCTCTTTACCACTGAGCAACCACTGTCCCAAAATTAAGCCTCATATATATCATATAAGCAATTCTAATATATTTTTTTTAACATGAGAGAGAGAGAGAGAGAGAGAGAGAGAGAGAGAGAGAGAGAGAGAGAGAGAGAGAGAGAGAGAGAGAGAGAGAGAGAGAGAGAGAGAGAGAGAGTGTACTAAGACACTTAGAAAGATTACAGTAATAGGGGAATGATAATTATTATCCTACAGAAATTAGTAGATCACTGCCTAGCTCCAATCCAGTTGACCCTCCTAGGGATGGCTAACAAGACCATAGCAGTAGCACCCAGCATGTGTTAGATCTTGTTACTTCAATGGGCTCAGTGAGTACGTCAGGACTGGTTCCAAGTTCAACCCCATAAGGTGGCTCTTGCAACTATTCTTTACCAAAAACTCTACAAATAACAAGCTGAGAATAGCATTTGGATTTCACTGCATGGTAGACACTGTCAATGCAGGAGGCTATGAGTGTACAAAACTTGATATACCTGTAGGTCTGTGTGATTACCTAATTGTAATTACCTAATTGTGCTTACGGGAAAGAGCCCAAAGCTCGCATCTTCCCGCCTCCTGATGATTCCATTTTGTACTTAGTGATACTTATCATACCTGTCCTTAAAACTATGGATTGAATTAGCATTAACTACCTTCTCGCTTGTGTGATTACCTAATTGTGATTACCTAATTGTGTTTACGGGAAAGAGCCCAAAGCTCGTATCTTCCCGTCTCCTGATCGGTTCCATTTTTAGACTTAGTGATACTTATCATACCTGTCCTTAAAACTATGGATTGAGATAGCATTAACTACCTCCTCGCTTAGCGAATTCCAATTATCAACTACTCTTACACTGAAAAAGTATTTCCTTACATCCTGCAAACAAGTTTTCTTCCGAAGCTTCAAACTATGACCTCTAGTTCTAGAGCCAGCCATATCGAAATATCGATATGTGTGTGTGTGTGTGATTACCTAATTGTGATTACCTAATTGTGTTTACGGGAAAGAGCCCAAAGCTCGTATCTTCCCGTCTCCTGATCGGTTCCATTTTTAGACTTAGTGATACTTATCATACCTGTCCTTAAAACTATGGATTGAGGTAGCATTAACTACCTCCTCGCTTAGCGAATTCCAATTATCAACTACTCTTACACTGAAAAAGTATTTCCTTACATCCTGCAAACAAGTTTTTTTCCGAAGCTTCAAACTATGACCTCTAGTTCTAGAGCCAGCCATATCGAAATATCGATCCCTATCCACTCTATCATAACCATGAAGGAATTTAAAGACTGTCACCATATCCCCCCTTACTCTTCTAGCTTCGAGTGATGGCAAGTCTAATTCCCTCAGCCTCTCATCATAACCGAGATTGCGTATTTCTGGCACCAGTTTCGTGGCATGTCTTTGAACTTTTTCAAGCTTAGCTATGTGCTTTTTCAAGTGCGGATTCCAAAAGGGGGCTGCATATTCGAGTTTTGGCCTCACATAGGTTACATAAATATTTCTGAACATTTCCTTGTCCATGTGCC
>JAXCGZ010009745.1:57500-75000 GCA_037179515.1 Halocaridina rubra | reverse complement strand
TGGAGGACTAGGCCCTAAGATGACGATAGATCTACTTTTTGAAGGATGACAGATCATAAGAATTAGGAAAGACAAGGAGGAGGAGAGTTCCAGAGTCTGGAGGTACATGAGAAGAAGCAGTCGCTGCACCGATCAATCCGAGAGCTACAAATCTCCACACAGTACCTGTGAGATGAGGCCGCTTGGCAAGTGTTACGCTGCCTCGGCAGTGGGGGAGCGATGTGACTCGCCAACTTATCAGAGCAGCGATAGAAAAGAGAAAGGGAAGATACCTTACGGCAAAGAGAGAGAGAATCCAGATTGGAAGAAAGAGAAGGATCATTAATGAGTTTGCTTTAGATTCAACCCTATCAAGGAGATAAGTATAAGAAGAAGCACCCCAGATGTGTGAGCAGTATTCTAAGCAGGGTCAAATAAGACCTTTATAAATTTTAAGTAACTATAAAGAGGAAAAGTATTGACGAAAACGAAACAAAACCCCCAATTTTTTGGATGCAGATTTAGAAATTTGGATTATGTGATTCCTCCAAGACAAGTTAGAGGTTATATGGATTATAGATATAGATGGGCATATGGCAGAAAAATAATTGTAGAATTTGAGGTTTTGTGAGGTTATATTAGGTTAGGTTGGGTAAGGGTATGACATATGGTATAGAATATTGTGTAAAATTTGAGGTTAGGTTAGATAAATTTAGGAAAGTTAGGATAGGTTGTTAAGATTGGTTAGGCTGAATTAGATAAGATCAGGACAGGTTAGATTAATGTTGGTTGGCTGAAGTAGATTAGGTTAGGATAAGTTAATTTAGGATAGGTTAGGATAGCCTTTTTATTTATGTGTGACACCGGGACATGTAAAAAAAAAACTGCCTTCATCAGTAAAGGCCAGGGCACGAAGAAAACATTAAGACAAAGGAAAATAAAAAGGTTACAGACAAGGCAGAGTTGAGGTAATGATACACAAAGGAAAAGGACAGACTGGAATAACAGTCAAAGTACTGAGGACCTAGAGATATGGCAGGATTAGGCCCTGAGATGATGATAGATCTGCTTTTTCAAGGAAGATAGGTTATAAGATTTAGGAAAGACAGAAGAATTAAGACAGTTCCAGAGTCTAGATGTAGATGGGAAGAAGCAGTCGCTGTACCGACCAATCCACGAGCTACTAACCTCTATAGAATACCCACGAGACGAGGCCGCTTGGCGAGTGTTACGCGGCCTCGGCAGTGGGGGCAGGGATTTAACTAGCCAACTCATCAGAGCAGCGATGGAAGTAGTAGCGATAGAAAAGAGAAAGGGAAGATACCTTATGGTGAAGAGAAAGAGAATTCAGATTAGAAGTAGAGAAGGGTCATTAATGAGTTTGACTGCCATAGATTCAACCCTATCAAGAAGATAAGTATAAGAAGAAGCACTCCAGATGTGCAATCAGCATTCTAAGCAGGGACGGATAAGACCTTAATAGATTTAAGTAACTGTAAAGAGTTAAAGTAATGACGAAAACGAAATAGAACCCCAAATTTTTTGGATGCAAAATTTAGAAATCTGGATTAATGTTAGGTTTGAATAAGCTAGATTAGTTTAGGTTAGGTAAAATTAGACAAGGATAATTTAGGTTAGGTTAGGTAAAATTACATATACATACATATACACATGCCTCATTCCCCCTTGTAAGGGGGGTGGCCAAGCTAAGAAACACGCATTCACCACGATCCACACATACCTCAACCACTCCTCTTAGCTCATTGTGGATAAAGGGTTGCCACGTCTCCCCCCCTTCCACCCTGCTTAGATCATCCGCAACGTAGGCGGGCAAGGATATTCCACAATGAGACCCGACAGCCGGAGCTGGTTTACCCCCACTGCTTCATCACATGGCAAGGAAAATTTAGGTTAAGTTAGGATAAGTAAGGTTAGGTTTCTTCAGTTTATGATACGCTATGTTAGCATATTTTAAGTTAGGATAGGATAGGTACCGCTAATATAAGTCTGTTAGGGTTAGGTTGGGACACGTTAGCATAAGATAGGTTAACTTCGGTTATATTTTGTTAGGATACGTAAACTAAGGATAGGTTAGGTTAGGTCGGGTTAGGTAAGATAAGGTTAAGGATATTATTTCCTTTCTCCATTCCCACCATATATAGCTTCTTCTTTTTCTTAACAAGACCATCCCCCCCTTCTACTTGACAATGTACAACCAGCAGACCAACTTACAAAGACATCTAACCACCCCACTACATATTCATCCTCAACACACCCTCCAAAATACCACCTCCCCACCCACCCCATCACCATCTCACCCATTCACCCACCTCCAACCATCTGTTCTACAACCATCTGTCAAAAATCGATGCAAAAGGTCCTTAAATTAAACTAACAAAACACAAAAAGATCAAAATTGAAAACGAGGTTTAACTGGAAATGAACAATAATTTATAATTCATGTCAATGTAATCTTCTAAAATACCTTTCTTTGGAGAAATGGGGGCATAGTTGGAGGAAGGAGAGGGCACTGGGTGGGTAGTGGGTAGGTAGAAGTGCCACAATTCCCCCGGGGGCAAGGTCAACACACTCATGATTGCTAAGTCGAGGTCAAAGGTTAACAGCGAGTGAAAGGTATAATATTGTATACCATTCTGGCACTTGCTAATATAATTTAACACAAACAAAATATCTATCTATCTATCTGTTTACTTAGTTAACTAGTTATCGGTGTGCATTTTAGTGATTGTGCTCAAGGGAAAGAGCCCCTATGCTAGTAACTCCCCGTCTCCAGGTCGGTTACTAATTTGGACTCATTACCCCTAATCATATGTTTTCTAAAAACTATGAATGAATTTAACGTGTGTACGTGTGTGTGAGTGTTTTTAAAGGAAAGAGCCTTATGCTCGCAATTCCCAGTCTCCTGGTCAGTTTTTATCTTTTAACTCACTAAGCCATACCATATCCTTCCATAGTACTACGAATGCTCTCTCTCTCTCTCTCTCTCTCTCTCTCTCTCTCTCTCTCTCTCTCTCTCTCTCTCTCTCTATATATATATATATATATATATATATATATATATATATATATATATATATATATATATATATACATATATACACACACACACAACACACACATACAGACAGATATGCATATAGATAAATAAACAGTTAGACAAACAGATATAGAAACCTAAAATAAATAAAATAAAATAAATAAATAAATGAATCATAATCACGGAAATAAGAAAGTATCCCCCCCTCCGGTAGGGGGAGGGAGATTCAGTTCAAGGGGGAGGTGAAAGGAATCGAACTTGCGACCTTTGAAGAGGAGGGGGAAGGGGGGTTTAACCAGCTGGGGGGAAATGGAAACCAGAAAAATGGCAGAGCTTGAAAATATGAAGCTATAGCTTCAGGGATCAGCTGTGAGAATGAAGCTAACATTAGCTTTGAAGCTTTGACTTTATAATGTGAAACTGAAGTTACAATAAGTAGCTCTGAGAATGAAGCTAATATTAGCACTGAAGCTTTAACTTCAAAATATAAAGCTAAATTTGCAAGGATCAGCTATAGGAGAATTAGCTTTGAAGCTTTAGCTTCAAAACATGAAGGTAAAGTTTCAAGGATCAGCTGTGAGAACCTAGAAAAGTGATCAACATATAACATCTTATTATGAAGCCAAGGCTTCAATGATTAACTGAATCAATGAAGCTAAAATTACCTTTTTAAGCGTGAGTGACATGAACGAAGCACCGGCTAAAGATACGGATGACAGAAAAAAAAAACCAAAGCTTCAAATAATGAAGTCATGGCTTCAAAAAAAAAAAAATCCAATTCGTTTAGTTTTTATGTCTAAGAGAGTAATTAAGATATCATCTAATGAAACTGATGAATGGAAAACAGCAGGGCTTCAATTTCTGATGCCTGAAGCTTCGGTTTTATCAGCTAAGTGAATGATCCCTGCTGAATTGGCTTTGTGATGTCTGGACACAACATACAGCTTAGTTCAGAACTAAATAGTTTAATAAATTATGATAATACATACATGCATATATATATATATATATATATATATATATATATATATATATATATATATATATATATATATATATATATATATATATATATATAGATAGATAGATAGATATATATACACACACACACGACACCAGGACAGAAAAAAAAAATCTGCCCTTATCTGGCCTGGGCACGCAGACAACATAAAGATAAACATATGGGGAGTGTTGTGACTTGTCAGATGTTAAAATATAATGATAGATGTATCACGAATATCCATATATATTCAGTGTTGATGTAGGCATACAAGAAGAACCGTAACTAAAGGAAGTCAGATCTAATTGAGTCCAAAAGACCATTCAGCTGTAGTATCACAACGGGCGGTTAGTGCCATGGGCCAACCTACTACATATTATATCAATAAATAAACTCTCTCTCTCTCTCTCTCTCTCTCTCTCTCTCTCTCTCTCTCTCTCTCTCTCTCTCTCTCTCTCTTTTAATCTATTTATTATCGGTCTATTTCTCGTGTATGATTTTCTAAGAATATATTAACATGAAGGAGGATGAGATCAATTTAAATGATCTGAACTCTTAAAATAGGAACAAAGAATGAAAAGATATTTCTTTCCATCAAAACGATAACTTTGCCTGCATAATATATATATATATATATATATATATATATATATATATATATATATATATATATATATATATATATAGAAAGAGAGAGAGAGAGAGAGAATGACACCGGGAAGGACAAAGAAATTGCCTTCATCGGGCCCAACCACAAAGAAAACATTCAAGAAAAAGAACAAGAAACAGATGGTAGTGTAGTGACTTGTCAGAAATGAAAGGTTAATAAGAAATGTTTGACGAATAAATTAGAATATTTGGTGTAGGTAGTTGAAAAAGAACTGTAAATAAAGGTAGAATTAACATCGAGGCTGTCCGGTTTAAGCCCAAATCGGCTTCAGTTGTAGTATAACAACAGGCCAAACTAATCCAATATAGATGATCTTATAACAATCATAAGGAAACTAACCAACTCTCTTTCATTACACCATTCTTTATCTTTCAGAATTTCATCATGTTTTCAGGAAAAATGTGAGAAAATTGCATCAGCCACAAAAAGTTAGCACTCTAATTTCTCTGAAGACATCCGGAAGTCGACTTGCAATTCTCGATTTTATTTTGTCCTAGTAGCAAGGAAGGAGCTAAGAGGAGGGGTTGAGGTGTGTGGATCGTGGTGAATGCGTGCTTCTTGGCTCCGCCACCCCCCTTACAAGGGGAAATGAGGCTATGTATATGTATGTACGTATGTAGTATCAAGCATAATATGGTCTTGGGGGTACCCTCAGTGAGCATAATAGCTTTGCAGTAACAACCAGCCAACTAGGATATAGATCACCTAGTTTGAGGCCTTGTCTCTGAGAATAAGTGAACATGTGCTATTGAAAATATTGTCACAATGATTACTCTTCAAGTACTCTTCAATTACTACACTATATTTTATTATTAATTACTTGCTATGATATTTTAAATTAATTGCAAATTCTATTAGTATGTTATTTATACATAACCAAATAGATTGTAATGTTTATCAACTGCAATATGACTGGGAGTGCCCATGTGCACATGTCCCCATGTACAGTTATCTGAATAAATAAAAAAAACATAATAAGTGAACCGTTTACGGTAAGGTGGGGGGGGGGGCAGCTAGTGAGGAGTGAAAATGCAATCCCAGGCGTTCTTTGGATGCTGACTAGGGCATGGTTGGTCCTTGCTCTGCTCGCCGCTCTCCGCTCGTAGACGGGCAGAAGTATCTCTTGGGGGCGGCCAAGATATATTCTGTCAAGAAGGGGGTGGAAAAAAAGATCTTCCATTTCCTCAGGGAGAGGCCATGGTTCCTCTGGGTTCCACTGAAGCCTCGGTGGAGAAATACCCAAGGGAAGTATCCTTTCCCTGGCGGAAGTGGAAGATTTTTTTTTTTCCCACTCGCTTCTTGACAGAAGGTATCTTAGCCGCCCCCAATATATATATATATATATATATATATATATATATATATATATATATATATATATATATATATATATATATATATATATATATATATATATATGTGTGTGTGTGTGTGTGTGTGTGTGTGTGTGTGTGATTACCTAATTGTGTTTACGGGAAAGAGCCCAAAGCTCGTATCTTCCCGTCTCCTGATCGGTTCCATTTTATACTTAGTGATACTTATCATACCTGTCCTTAAAACTATGGATTGAGATAGCATTAACTACCTCCTCGCTTAGCCAATTCTAATTATCAACTACTCTTACACTGAAAAAGTATTTCCTTACATCCTGCAACGAAGTTTTCTTACCAAGCTTCAAACTATGACCTCTAGTTCTAGAGCCAGCCATATCGAAATATCGATCCCTATCCACTCTATCATAACCATGAAGGAATTTAAAGACTGTCACCATATCCCCCCTTACTCTTCTAGCTTCGAGTGATGGCAAGTCTAATTCCCTCAGCCTCTCATCATAACCGAGATTGCGTATTTCTGGCACCAGTTTCGTGGCATGTCTTTGAACTTTTTCAAGCTTATCTATGTGCTTTTTCAAGTGCGGATTCTAAAAGGGGGCTGCATATTCGAGTTTTGGCCTCACATAGGTTACATAAATATTTCTGAACATTTCCTTGTCCATGTGCCTGAAGGCTACCCTTACATTTGATAAGAATGCATATGCTGCCCTTACTATGCCATTTATATGTATTTCTGGAGACAAATATGCCAGTATGTTTACTCCTAGATCTCTCTCATTTTCTGTCTCTTGAAGTTGTACTCCAGCCACCGAGTAGTCAAGCTTGGGCCTTCTTGCACTTGTACCCATTCTCATTACCTTACATTTTGAAGTAGTGAATTTCATTAGCCACTTTTCTGACCACTCATGCAGATTATTTAGATCCTCCTGAAGTTCTCTACCATTGTTCTCGTTTTTTACTTTCTTCACAATCTTTGCATCATCTGCAAACATATTCATGAATTAATTTACAGACTCTGGTAGGTCATTTACATATACAAGGAACAAAAGTGGCCCTAAAACTGAACCCTGTGGAACTCCACTACTAACTCTTCTCCATTCAGACACTGAGTGTCTTACTCTAACCCTCTGTTCCCTTCCTTCTAAGTAAGTTTTTATCCATTCTAAAACATTTCCACCTATTCTAGCCATTGATTCCTAATAAGTCTCCCATGTGGAACAGTGTCAAACGCTTTCTGGAAGTCTACGAATATGCAATCTGCCCAGCCCTCTCTTTCCTGTAAGATTCAGCTTACCTCATCATAAAATTCTAATAAGTTTGTTACTGTTGATCTACCTTCTCTGAAGCCATGTTGCCTCACTGACAAAAAGTTGAAGGATTCCAAGTGAAGAGAGATATGTTTCCTTAGTAGTTTCTCCATAACTTTGCAAACTATGCTGGTCAAGGAAACTGGTCTATAGTTCAGAGCCGTGTCCCTCCTTCCCTTTTTGAAGATAGGTATCACATATGCTTGTTTCCAGCATCTTGGAATCTACCCTGACTCCAGTGACTGTGTGTGTGTGTGTGTGTGTGTGTGTGTGTGTGTGTGTGTGTGTGTGTGTGTGTGTGACACCGGGACAGGCAAGAAAATTGCCCCTGTCAGGCCCGGGCACCGAAAAATCATTAAGACAAAGAAAAGGTAGCAGCTTACGGACAAGGCAGAAATAAGAGAATGATAAACAATAAGGACAGGAAAAGCTGATATAGCAGTCGAAGTAATGAAGATCTAGAAATAGGGCAGGATTAGGCCATACAAGAGCAGGACTATTAGCATAACTAGAGTCCCTAAAGGATAGTTATTTCCATGACACAGCTCAGCAAGCTCATGCCAACTCAGTTGCTCACTTTTCAACTCAGTAGCCTAATTGAGTACATCAGCTGAGTGAGGCAGTCCAGTAGACAGTGAACATAAAGCTTAGGGCAATAAAATCAGATTAAAGTAATAACCATTACTGCACAGCAACTATTTGCGACAACCCTCTGGTAAGAAACAGTTGTAACACCAGAAAAAAAATGAGCAAAAATTATAAAGGCAGCAACAAGATATCCTTTATTCATTGCAATCTAAGTTAATTATCGTAAATTGGCATGCCTAAAGTCACAGAGGTCAACCAAGGTCAATTAAGGTCAAACACAGGTCAAACTGAATCTTTCGTTTGTGGGTTAAGAAGAAAAGAGATTTAATGGGAACAATTCCACAGACTATTAAACTATTAACTCCAGGATTTAATGAAAAGCTGCTTTTAGATACGTACGTACCTAGGCTAGGTGGGAGAAGGTTGTCAGAAATATCAATTTTATGTAGAAGTGGGAAAAGATGTATGGAGAACCCGCATAACCCCTAATTCTAGGACTCTTATAGATCTGATAATAACAAATAAAGTGGAAAGTATACCCTATTGGGACGTAGTTCCCTGCCCAATTGCAGATCACGAGCTGAACATTGCTATGCTAAACATAAACAAGCCCAAAAGGAAGCCTCTCCTCAAGACATTCCGGTGTCTAAAAAATTACTCCCCTGATATCTTTTGTGAAACATTAATCAACAACACAAATGCACTTAATAGAATTGAATACACAGAAAACGTCGATTTGCAGGTTGAGATTCTAACAAAAGTCTTCCTTGAATGCTTAAATAGTTGTGCACCCATTGTAACAAGAAAAATAACCCGCCCCTCAGCCCCCTGGCTAACTAATGACATCAAAGAGGCAATGCAAATCAGAAATCAAATACAAAAAGAGCTAAAAATGAATAGATATGATATGACTCTCCGAGAACGTTATAAAACAGAAAAGAAACGTGTCAGATCTCTCATCAGTGTAAGTAAAAAAGACTTTTACAAAAAACAATTTAATGACTCTAGACATGATACAGCAGCAACATGGAAAGTGATAAGAAGCATGATACCAAATGAAAAGAGTACCTCAGAAAGTTATGAAAATATTACGGAGTTGAAAGACAAAGCAGAAAACTTTAATAACTATTTTGCTAACGTTGGCAAAAATACATATGAAAAAACTCAAGAAAACATCAACTCAGTGAATATGAGTACTTGCTTAAATGACAATTCTACCAATGAAAACACAAGAGAGTACTTCAAGATAAATCCTATCGATTGTGCTACCCTAATTCTTACCATAAAGAGCCTAAGAAACTCTGGCTCTTATGGTTCAGATGGCATACCATTTCAGTTCATCAAAGATGCTCTACCCGTGATTGCATCCTATATTCTAACTATTATGAACACTTCCATTGTTACTAAAAAGTTTCCTGACTCTTGGAAAATATCACATGTAATACCTCTGCATAAAAAGGGGGACAGAGAAGATGTGACAAACTATCGTCCCATTTCCCTGCTACCCATTTTCTCTAAAATATTAGAAAAAATTGTTGCATGCCAACTTATGTCATATTTAGAATCAAATAGAGTATTAAGTATTAACCAACATGGTTTCAGACCGAAACTTTCGACGGAAACTGCACTGCTTAAAGTTACGAATAGTATATATAATAATATAGATATGAAAAAAATATCTTTGCTTGTATTATTAGACTTATCAAAAGCCTTCGACAGTGTAAACCATGAAATTCTTTTAAGTAAATGTATTAACTTAAATATTGATCCAAGCTGGTTTAGCGAGTATCTATCTAATCGTAAACAGTCCATACGTCTTAACAACATTATCTCTGTGCCGAAAAATTTATCATTTGGTGTTCCACAGGGATCAGTACTTGGTCCTATCCTCTTCTCCATTTACGTAAATGATCTATCTTCTTTCATTTCTGACTGTCTAGTCGTACAATATGCAGATGACACTCAACTACTCCTTAGTGGTGATATTAATAATCTCCCAGAGCTAACTTTAAGAGCAAAAAACACTCTGTCAAAAATTAAAACCTATTTCCAAGAAATTGGGCTGTTAATTAACGAAAGTAAAACACAGTGCATATTTATTGGTTCAAGGTTCCACATAGCACACATTCCAGAAAACACAACAATTAATTTTTGCGACAATATTATCACACCTAGCAAAACAGTCAAAAACCTAGGAATTCACTTTGATAACCACATGTTGTTTGATTCCCACATAGATAAAGTATGCAAAAAGGTTACAGGAACATTAATGTACTTATCACGTATAAGACAATTTTGAGACTACCACTCGAATAACTGTTGTTGAATCTCTAGCCCTAAGTCACATTAATTACTGCACAACTGTTTGGGGAGCTACCACTAAGACTCAGATAAACAGAATACAGAAGCTTATTAATTTTGAAGCTCGAGTTGCCCTGGGAGGAATAAGAAAATATGACCACATCACACCAGCTCTCAATAAACTAGGGTGGCTGCGGGCAGAAAATAAGGTCGTTTATGCTATTTATGTTTTTGTATTCAAAATTTTGGACCATCATTATCCTAGCTGGCTATTTGATTTAAAAACAGTCAGGGATATAAGGAGAACCAACACAAGACAGAGCAGTGAGCTCTTTATTCACAGAACAAACACAGAAGCAGGTTCAAAGATGATCACTATCAAAGGGCCAACACTCTGGAATAATATTCCAGAGCATCTTAAAAATGCATCCTCCTTCACAGCTTTCAAAGGCAAAGTATATAGTTTTCTTTTGAACAAATAGTTGCTGCTCATTAAGAACTAATTATTCTCATTGTAAGGAAACAAATATGGATATGATGCCGATAATAACGATCCTGTATCTAGTGGCATACTTACTACTTTATTATTAACATTATTGTTAACATTTTTATTACAGCATTATTATTTTCTATGAACGCTACATTTAATTTAACTATATGTCTAACCCTCTTATTTATTAGTTTAATTACATGTCTACTTAAAAGTTACTATTTATGTTGAATAACCATTGTACAAAATGGAAATAAATATTTTGTTTGTTTATTTGTTTGTCCAGGACTCAATGCAAAACAGCAGTGACTGCTTCTTCCCATCTAACTCCAGACCCTGGAACTCTCTTCCTCCTTCTGTCTTTCCTAATTCTTATGACCTACCATCCTTCAAAAAGCGGATCCATCGTCATCCCAGGGCCTAGTCCTCCATATTTCTGGGTCCTCTGTACTTTGACTGTTTTTGTCAGTCATTTTCCTTTGTGTAACATTACCTCATCTCTGCCTTGTCCCTAACCTTTTTCTTTTCCTTCGTATTGGTGTTTTCTCGTGCCTGGGCCTTTATTGATGAGGGCAGTTTTTGCCTGTCCCGGTGTCGCACTCATAAAAAAAAAGAAAAAAAAAGGGACGCGTCTAACAAGAGGAAGAGAGCTTTTAGAAACACCGACCCTACACAAAAGTGGGAATAGAGCTTTGGAGATGAGAGAAACCCGGGACTCAATGAAAAACAGCAGTCAGAAACGTGCGTAACAGGGCTAGATGGAAGAGATGTGTCAGAAACACAAACCCTACACAAAAGTGGGAAAAGATACACAGAGGAAGAATTCAAGAGTCAATGACTTTGTAAGATTTCTTAAGGGGCAAGTCTTACATCAGAATATGCAGTGCAGAGACTCTGTGTGTGTGTGTGTGTGTGTGTGTGTGTGTGTGTGTGTGTGTGTGTGTGTGTGTGTGCGCGCGCGCGCTTGTGAGTGAGAGGAGTAAAAATAAATGGGAAACTAGAGTAAATGAGTAATCTATAAGGAAATAAAAAGGAAAAGAAATATGAAAAAGTATGATTAATATAAATAAAAACAAAAGTAGAAAAAAGTATGAATGAATAAGACATAACTGAAGTAAGAAAATCTTAATAAAATAAAAAGGAAAATAAGAAAAATATGAATATAATAAAATGGAAAATAGTAGTAAAATAGCTCAGCTGGCAGAATCAATAATAAGAAAAAACTTAAATAGGTTTGAAGGATATCTGATATAGTCATTTATGCAATTGAATTAAGGCATAATTTGAAGATTCGTAAGAAAACATCTTTGGGGGAAGTGATGAAGTATTTTTTAACTAGAATTTAGGTCTATTCAAATAGGTAAATTCTCTCTCTCTCTAGAACACACACATACACACACGCACAATGAAATGTTAAGAAATATTCACAGAGAGTTATGTGAGGCCAAAGCATAAATATGCTGGTGACAGAGATACGGGATTTAAGTTATGAGGAAAGGCTGAGGGAGTTAGACTTATCATCACTCGAATCCAGAAAGAGGTGAGGGTATAGTAGAAGCTTTTAAATTGCCTCATGTTTTTGAAGAAGTGGATAGGGAGCGTTATATTGATATGAGTAGCTCTAGAACTAGAGGTCATAGTTTAAAACTTAAATAAAAATGCAGGATGTGAGGAAGGGCTTTTTTTTTTAATGAAATAATGGTACATAACTCTAGAAAATGCCAAGTGATGAAACCATGAATGCTAAATGCATTTATAGCTTTAAGGTTAGACATTGTAAGTGTTAGTCAGAGAAAAATAAAATAAGGAGAGAGGAAGTTACGAGCATAGGGCTCTTCCCGCGAACACAATGAGGTAAATACAATTAGATGAACGTACACACACGTGTTGATGCTTCAAGTTTCGCTTGAAATAAATAAATAAATTAATAATAATGGATGGATTCGGTTTTACGTCACGAACTCCCTTTTCTACTAAGGGCTAGGACGGTTGCCTTCTTGCGAAGGACTTGTTTTGGCAGATGTAATCGTTACCCTTAGTGTATGCCCTTACTAAGCTCAGTCCGTGACGGGGCGCGAACCCTTACTAACAATAATAATAATAATAATAATAATAATAATAATAATAATAATAATAGAGAGAACGGGAGATATGAGAAAATGGGTGGGAGGGGGAGATGAGAAGAGGGGTGAGGGAGTATAGAGAAAAGTAGGTGAGGAAGCAGGTCAAGAGGTGAGGAAAGAGAGACAAGAAAGGTGAGGAGACATGAAAGGTGACTAATTCGAGAGAGAGAGAGAGAGAGAGAGAGAGAGAGAGAGAGAGAGAGAGAGAGAGAGAGAGAGAGAGAAGAGAGAGAGAGAGAGAATTAAAACAACCTAATATACAACATTTTATCTCGGTTTATGTATATCTTTTATCACTTTCTGGAAATCAAACAACCCAATATGAATATCACTATCTATTTACCTATCTATCCATCTACCAATCTATTCATCTATCCACAAACACCAAAGAAGAGTTTTTTCAATCCCGAGTTTTCTCAGAATCTGAAACCTCGTCGCGTGACGAAGAAACCTTACGTGACTCTAACCATGAAAATGTAAACATGATGAGGGGCTATAAATAAAAGAGTCACTTTACACTGAACATCAGTTTCCAGTCAGAAATGCGATGGGATGCACGCATGTTCTTGCCCAGACTGAGTAGATTCTGCATCTAAGCAATGGAGCTTGAGAGCCCAGGGGAGCAAATAAGAGCTTATTAGAAAAGAACAATATAATTTCAAAGGTAAAATATATGTGGGATATATAAAAAGCGTCACTTTACATTCAAACTCAGTCTCCCTTCAGACACGTGTTGGAATGGATGAAAGTCCTTGCTCATATCAGGTGGAGCCAAGTGAAGCTGGAGCAAATAAAAGCTTATTTATAAGAAAAGTACAATTCTATATAAGATATAAGCCTGATAATGGGTATATATAAAACTTTAATATAGATTCGAACATAAGCCTCTTGTCAGAGACACGATATTCTTGACCGAATTGAGTTGGACTCTGTCCAGGCTAGGCTATAGGATTTGAAAGGACAGGACAACAAATACTTATATAAGAATATTAGAAGTAAAACATGATGGGGGGGGGGGTATAAGTAAAGCGTCAATTCTCAATTAACATTAATTTTCCTTCAGAGATAAAACGGATTGCTTCCAAGTTCTTTCCACAAGTTAAGATTCTAAGCGTGGATTATACGAGGACCTGAATAAGAAAAGAGAACCTGTTTTCATTTTTTTATCTAAAGAAATGATGACTAAAGCAATAATAATAATAATTATTATTATTATTATTACCATTATTATACTAACAATTCGCAGCAACAATGGTAAGTTATCATTGAAATAAATGCATAAAACTGAGCAACTTAGATCCAATTTGTAAAACGCTAGTTTCTTCTTCTTCATTCATTCACTAGAAGGAAAACACAAATGCATCAGAAGTCATTTACAAAATGCTGTTTTTTTTTTTTTTTTTTTTTTTACATGTCGCAATTCGTGATACCAATTTCCTGTTTGGTGTTGCACAGGACGAATATAAAAGGTTAATAAGCTAAGTTTCTCTCGCCACAAATGACGAACACATCCTCAAGAACCTGAGTTTGCCCTGGTCCTGATGACTCCCCCCCCTTCTCAGACGACACGCTTAGTTCCAGAACTTGGCCTACGTGATGGGCTGAAGAAGGTCTATCATTTTGCTTCTTTCTTTTTGTTCAGCTGTGGCTACCCTGCAGATGTTTAGCGGCATTAAGGGTTAAAATAACTAAAAACTGATACTATTAATCTAAGTTTTTTCTCCGACTTTCAGTGTTCGAACCAAAGAAATGTAAAACAGGAGTCTTACAGCATGGCAAGCTTTAACCACAGAGGTCACAGGGGTCAAAAAATAAATAAATAAATAAATAAATAAATAACCGTAACTTTACTGATGTTTCTGAATTAATAGGTACTTCTGCACCTTTCAGTTGTAGTTTTACCCGATTCAACAGTGACCAACAAACAATTTTTCACAAAGTTATGATGATGATGATGATGTTTTATTACGCTGGCCAAAGGAATTTCTTGCATCTGCTAGCACAGTGAAGTGTAATGGACGGGTATGAGGGTGTTACGTGATGAAGGGGTATGGGTAATCCAGCTGCGGCTGTCGGGCCTCGTGACAAAATATTCTCGCCCTCTTACCCAGTGGATGACGCAAGCAGGAAGGTAGGGGGGAATGTGGCAACCCTTTATCCCCAAGAAAGTAAGAGGAGCAACTGAGGTACGTCTTGGACAGTGGTTAATGCGTATTCTTTGACTCGGCCACCCCCCTTACAAGGAGGAATGGGACCATTGTATATAGACAAATAGAATTATTATTATCATAAAGAAATAAATACCCATAGTGAAGTACATGGGTATTTTCTACATTATACAACGTATAACTTTCGCTTTGCATTGAAAGCAATTTGAAAAAATAGCGATAAATTCTCCTGTTGAAGGTGTCTACTATAAGAAAATCTTTCAACAACACAGTCTATCGCCACAAAGAAGATGCTTTCAGTGAAAAGCGAAAGTTTAAGATAAGCAAAGTCACATGAACAGATGTGCGAGAAGAAATCTATATTTAACAATATATTACTACACAATAAATTCTCTCTCTCTCTCTCTCTCTCTCTCTCTCTCTCTCTCTCTCTCTCTCTCTCTCTCTCTCTCTTGTGTGAAAAGAAATCTAGATATGACAAGCGACACTCTATGGATTTTTTCCCTCTCTCAATGCAGCTTTCTAACAAATTTATTCATAACTACTGAAATCGAAGCATATAAAATATATCATCGAATACAGCATATTTTATTCTGAAATATCTCAAGTCTTTGAAGAAGCTTTCACACACATACACAAACATACATACACACACTAGAGGTCATAGTTTGAAGCTTCGTGAGAAAACTTCTTTGCAGGATGTAAGAAGTTCATTTTTACTGTAAGAATAATTGATAATTGGAATTCGCTAAGAGAGGCGGTAGTTAATGTTAACTCAATCCATAGTTTTAAGGACAATTATGCTAAGTATCACTAAGTACAAAAATGGAACTGACCAGTAGACGGGAAGTTACGAGTTTGGGGCTCCTTCCCGTAAGCACAATTAGGTAATTAGAAACGTATGATGAGTATCATTAAGTACAAAAATGGAACCTGCCAGGAGACGGGGAGTTACGTGCATGGGGCTCTTTCCTGTAAGCTCAATTGGGTAACTACACACACACCGACCAGGACACGGGAAGGTACGAGTTTGGTGTTCTTTCCCGTAAGAACAATTGGGTAATTACACACACACACACACACACACACACACACACACATATATATATATATATATATATACCGTATATATATATATATATATATATATATATATATATATATATATATATATATATATATATATATAAAAATATATTATATTATATATATATATATATACACAATATATATATATATATATATATATATATATATATATATATATATATATATATATATATATATATATATATATGTGTGTAGGAAAAGCCCATTAAATAAAACAATATATATATATATATATATATATATATATATATATATATATATATATATATATATATAGAGTACTTTGAGAAGGTGACCAGTTTAGGTCCCGAAATTAATAAGTACTCTCTCTCTCTCTCTCTCTCTCTCTCTCTCTCTCTCTCTCTCTATATATATATATATATATATATATATATATATATATATATATATATATATATATATATATATATATATTCGTTTTTATTTAATGGGCTTTTCCTACCATTTTAGACTGTATTTTAACAGTTCAGTGTTATTAATATATATATATATATATATATATATATATATATATATATATATATATATATATATATATATATATATATATATATATATATATATATATATAAAAGAAAGAGAGAGAGAGCTGTCTTTCTGGAGGGCCACACAAGGGATGGAATCATGGGAGGGGGCGAAAGGTGGGTGGGCATTTAATGGTGTTGGGTGGGATGGGAGGAACTATTACCTTGACCCATACCAAATGCCCATGTCTCTCTCTCTCTCTCGGTGTGAGTGAGTGTGTGTGTCATATGGTAACACTGCTTTTTTATTATAAGGTTGGGAGCATGGAGAGCACTTAGCAACACTGACATAACATATATGGAGTTGGTAATACTTATTTACAGAGAGAGAGAGAGAGAGAGAGAGAGAGAGAGAGAGAGAGAGAGAGAGAGAGAGAGAGAGAGGTTCATAAACCACCACTTCATTAACCCCACACAAGCATAGTCTATTGCAACCTGACCACTTCTGTTCCTCTTAAATGCCAATAATCGTAAAACTTCGAACATTTTATATATTTTTATGTTCTTCAAGGTTCCTCTTGGGTTCGACTTATTGCATATTAATCATTCATTTTAAAAATTGCCTACATGAAGGTAAATAATACACACACACACACACACACACACATATATATATATATATATATATATATATATATATATATATATATATATATATATATAAAACTTTTATATAAAGGCTGATTTAGATACACTCCTTGGCCCAGAAGCTTCATAGTGCATTATATATCTTATTATTTTCTGCTTCGAGGCCAATATTGCATACAATTAATGGGCCTACTGTTATAAAAATAGTTTAAACTGTCTTTCTCACACATAATCAAAAC
>JAXCGZ010009745.1:47500-55000 GCA_037179515.1 Halocaridina rubra | reverse complement strand
TAAAGTGCCGCGATGGGCATCAATACGAGTCGAGTGCTCTAACCACAGCGTTTCCGCGGTCCAAAGAAGAAAAAGAGAGATACACTATTTCGTTCTAGATGAGAGCGACTAATACTCAGTTTTTTCAAGGTGGGGAGGGAGAGAGAGAGAGAGAGAGAGAGGTATATGAGTCACATTCACTAAATTATTGATGTATAGAGCAATAGAACAGGCATTTACTTGCCTGGGAAAATGATGCTATTGGTTTCAGCAAATAAATATTTTATCCATTCATTGTACTCGTTACATCTGCTGAATTGACAGGGGTTTAGAGACGACAGATGGCACTAAATGTCCCTTTAACATACTTCTAGACACGAGTAAGTGGAAATTTCTCCAAGAGATTTAATTAAAGGTCTGTCTTCTTCTATACTTAAAATATATCTTTGGTGATGAGGGAGATAAAACTCTCCGATCTCGTGTTCCCCTGCGTGTCGTAATTGTCACTGTGCTAGATTCCGAAGTTGGTAGACCCGTGATCGTGATCATCGCGGGATTACTGGAATAATATCCTGTCTTTATTCCCCATCCACACTATCTCCAGGATCAATTGACAGATTGATCCCACTGACAGGTTGAAAAGCCTACCTAAGAGTGGAAACTCTGTTCCAGGAGATATGGACTATAAAAATAACTCGCAACTGAATGTGTCACTATTAGTCCCTATTATGGAGATGGACAAAGACTGGAGCTGGGAAATTAAGGCTGGATGCCCATCCTAACGCCCTACGGCGGGCTTGAACGCGGATTTGTCACCTCCCGAGTCGAGTATTCTAAGCACAACACTACCGTGAACTTGCCGCTTTCGAGTTGTAATAACACATCTTCAGAGGTCAATGCCAGAAATCATTATACAACTGTGAATAAAGACTGCAAAAAGTCCTAAAAATGAACCAAAAAGTATATATATTTTTTTGACAGGCTTATCATGCCATTTATTTCCCTCCTTCACTACTCAATGTTTCCATCTCTTTAAATTTCCTCCATATAATCAATATTTTATTTCCATTTCCTTTAAATATTCATATATTATTTTAGCTACTTATCATATCTGAATTCTGAGAATATCGCACAGAAAATATTTTTTTTTTCTTTGGCGATTTTAAAATGCAGTGTTGCCACATTCAAAACAAAAAAGATTCAAATTGATAGTGGCAACATTGCACAGCCTCTTTGAGCAAATGGCCGGGTGGTAGTACGTGACTTTGATTCGTCAGGTCGCCAGTTCAAGTCACGGTCTGAGGTAAGAAAGGGCATTCACTTGGGGTAACGGTCACACCTTGCCAAGCCCTCGTAAGGAGGCACAGTCTTGGCCTATATTTTATTTATACATAACCAAATAGATTGTAATGTTTATCAACTGCAATATCACTGGGAGTGCCTATGTGCACATGTCCCCATGTACAGTTATCTGAATAAATAATAATAATAAAAAAAAAAGTCTTGGCCTATACAAGAAAAGGGAGTCCGAGACGTAATGCCGGATCATTTCAGCACAACTATTTTCTTATATTTACTGAGAAAATCTCCTCCTATTGGCTCAGCAGACAAACGTAACCAAATGACCCTCGGTATGTCTCAATCTCATTTGGTAAACTGTATGGCCAAACAGGGAATATCGCCACATAAGTTACAGTCGAACACTATTAACTGACTTTGTCTTATGGTTTCCTGTCAAGGACAAACTTCCAATTATCTCTCTTAGGCCGTTTTCACACCAAAGTGGCACGTCGCACGTGGCACGCCAGTTAAAAACTAACATCCGGAAATATATGAAACCTTTCACACAGAAGTGGCGTGACACGTCCCATGTGCTACGTGCAACTCGGTAAAGAACCTAGGTGTCTATTTTGACCGTTACATGAATTTTGAAATGCATATAGATGAAATTTATAAAAAGTAATGGGTACTCTAATATATCTAAATAGGGTAAAAGACTCATTTGAAACATCAACTCGTATAATAATTGTCCAGTCCTTAGCTATGAGTTTAATTAATTACTGTCTCAAAGTTTGGGGATGTACCAATAAGACTCAATTACAAAGAATACAAAAGTTACAAAACTTTGCAGCACGAGTGGCTGTTGGCAATGTAAGAAAATACGAGCACATCTCTCCTGTTTAAAAGATCTAGAATGGATAAAGATTAGAGATAAATATGTTTTTGATATATGTACCTTTGTTTTTAATATACTAAGAAACAATATTCCTGATTGCTTGTATAATTTTTCTACAGTAAGCTCAGTTACCGGGTTAACTACCCGTCAAGGGGAAGATTTATTAGTACGAAGGTCTAAAACTGATATTGGCTCAAGAGATATAAACATTCGTGGACCTCATTTATATAATCAGCTTCCCAGAGAACTAAAAAATGCTGGTTCAGTGTATACTTTTAAATATAATCTTAAGAAGTTGCTCTTAAAGGAAGATTTTACTTGTAAATTTTAATGGTACACTCATCTTTATGATTTGCTTGTTTTAGTATGTCTATATCGTACACCACAGATGTCTATCTGGAATATATATGTATCTTATTTAAATACCCAATGTACATTGGAATAAAGGATTATTATTATTATTATTATTATTATTATTATTATTATTATCGCAAGCCGCACGTAGCACATGGGACGTGTCACGCCACTTCTGTGTGAAAGGTTTCATATATTTCCGGATGTTAGTTTTTAACTGGCGTGCACGTGCGACGTGCCACTTTGGTGTGAAAGCGGCCTAAGAGCTCTCAAACTCAAATCTCTCTCTCTCTCTCTCTCTCTCTCTCTCTCTCTCTCTAGTAACATTAGCTGTAAATGATACAAATAGAGTCATACAATATCAACTAATCAAGACAATTCAGTCTTTAGAGTTTAGTTAAAAAAGACTTAGAATTCTGGAGCTTATGAAAATTACATTATCATTATCATTAATATTGATCATCATCATCATAATCATCATTATATATTACTATAAAAATAAAAAAAAATAAAAATACAATCTTATCACGTAGACAATCCGAAAAAGGAAATGGTGTATAACCGTAAACACACACACACACATACACACAAACTACTCGTATTACCTTTAAAAGAAAAGAATGAATCAACCACGTTCCCTTCCCGCCCACACATAAGAAGACCTCTGGGCGTGGATGTGTGGGCGGCTAATATAGCAATCTGCCCATTTATGGAAGGCAAAAGAAATAGTGTCCCGAGGTGGATGAGAGAGAGAGAGTAATAATAATAATAATAATAATAATAATCCTTTATTCCAGAGAGAGAGAGAGAGAGAGAGAGAGAGAGAGAGAGAGAGAGAGAGAGACTAGCCATATCATGACCAGCTGATATGGGATGTGTATGACGAGAGAGAGAGAGAGAGAGAGAGAGAGAGAGAGAGAGAGAGAGAGAGAGAGAGAGAGAGAGAGAGAGAGACTAGCCATATCATGACCAGCTGATATGGGATGTGTATGACGAGAGAGAGAGAGAGAGAGAGAGAGAGATTATTTTTATTTTATTAATTTATTGCGCCAAGGCGTCAGACATTACATGAGTTCATACAAATAATGCTTCAAATGGATATAAAATCAAGAATTGAACGAGAGAGAGAGAGAGAGAGAGAGAGAGAGAGAGAGAGAGAGAGAGAGAGAGAGAGAGAGAGAGAATAGCCATACCATGACAGCTGTAATGGGATGTGTATGACGAGAGAGAGAGAGAGAGAGAGAGAGAGAGAGAGAGAGAGAGAGAGAGAGAGAATAGCCATACCATGACCAGCTGTAATGGGATGTGTATGACGAGAGAGAGAGAGAGAGAGAGAGAGAGAGAGAGAGAGAGAGAGAGAGAGAGAGAGAGAGAGAGAGAGAGAGAGAGAATAGCCATACCATGACCAGCTGTAATGGGATGTGTATGACGAGAGAGAGAGAGAGAGAGAGAGAGAGAGAGAGAGAGAGAGAGAGAGAGAGAGAGAGAGAGAGAGAGAGAGAGAGAGATTATTTTATTTATTTTATTAATTTATTGCGCCAAGGCGTCAGACATTACATGAGTTCATACAAATAATGCTTCAAATGGATATAAAATCAAGAATTAAACATGGTTTACAGGGAGGTGTACATATTGATAAAACATTGCTGCATACTAACAGACAACTCACAGAATGGCAGCACAGAGTACATTATATGCAAAAGTAAAGCTCAGAGAAACGCAGAATGCACAAACAGAATTATATAGCAACATACAGAAAATATAGAGAGAGAGAGACTGCTATCACTATGAGAATGCAGCCACAGACATTCTCCCCCATACAAGACATCCATATATAGTCTAATTAAAGAAGAAAGTTATTCATATCTCTTCCTCTTCATAAAATTTGATTGAATCTGTGAAAGACACACAAACAAACAAAACACACACACATACATACATATATATACTGTGTGTGTGTGTGTGTATGTATATATATATATATATATATATATATATATATATATATATATATATATATATATATATATATATATATATAACCTCAAAACTGCAGTTGCTGCTACCACTACTACTATTACTACTACTACTAATAATAATTATAATCTATCTATATACATGAGCCATATTTCCTTTGTTAGAGAAGCTGGATCACGGCAAAATACTCTGACTTTCTGGGAAGAGAAAATACAGAGAAGGGGATCCCCAGCCCCCTCGCTCCTCCCCATTTAGCCTTTTACGACACGCAGGGGAACACGGAGGAAGTATTCTAGCCTCCCCCCCTCAGAAAAATAAGCATAATAATATAATTATCTATTTATCTATATACAAAAGCATGTTCCCCTTTGTAAGAGGGATGACTAAGTCAAGGAAAGTTACCTTATTTACACAAAAATTATGGATGGAGTCCGTGACGTAAAACCGACAAAAAAAAAATAATAATAATGGAACCATCTAACTATCCTAACTAGAGAGGGTTGCCGGTATGTCTACGGATTTAAAATCTTTTTGACTGATACTACTACTACTACTAAAACTATTACTACAACTAATACTACTACTGATGCTGCTGTTACTGTTCATACTACTACTACTATTGTTACTATTATTATTACTACTACTATTGCTAATATTAGCACACAGAGGATGGACTTCCAGAAAGAAAAGTCTAAGAAGACCCTTAGGATGGGTGTGCGCTTTAACTCCGGCACCCTTTTAAAAGGATGGTTTTGTTCTTTATACACATACAGATACAGAGTGACAGCTATAGACACAGATTAATCAAATATGAAACAGTGAAAAAATAACGCATTTTATGCACAGTCTCTCTCTCTCTCTCTCTCTCCTAAGATTCTAAGAATCCATTCGATCATAGAGATCATAGAGACGTATTTGGCTATGCAGGTTTGGTGTTGCATCCTCAGGAGATGATAACAGGCACACCCACATGAGGATACTCTCTCTCTCTCTCTCTCTATTATATATATATATATATATATATATATATATATATATATATATATATATATATATATATATATATATATATATCAGGCACACGTGGAGATATCTCTCTCTCCCTCTCTCTCTCTCTCTCTCTCTCTCTCTCTCTCTCTCTCTCTCTCTCTCTCTCTCTCTCTCTATATATATATATATATATATATATATATATATATATATATATATATATATATATATATATATATATAGAGAGAGAGAGAGAGAGAGAGAGAGAGAGAGAGAGAGAATCCTAAAACGATTTTGGGAATAGAGTTACCTTGTAAAAGGAAGGTCTCAGCGATATAATCCATAACAAAAGAAGTCACACACGTAATATCCTAATGTATATAAAAAAAAATTGATTAGCATAAAAATCACCCAAAAGGTACCCGATGCCTACATAAAATAAACCAATTAATACTTATTTATTGATAAAAAATAAATAATTAAATAAAACAAGTAAATAATAAACTCCCATAAACAATGATGATAAAAGCAAGAACACACTTTCGAAATACTTTACTTAAAATTAAAATCACATCATCTATTTAGAATAATGAAGAAACGAATCAGATCTGGAGGTTATGAAAAACGCGGATTTCTATTGGTCAAGACGGTACCATATTAAATAATAAAGCGTGTATCCTATTTTTATAACTCGACCAATCAGAATGAAGGTCTACACAGAATGAGGATTCTTATTGGTTACACCAATACCTTAGTAAATACAATTCATATAGTTTATCTAGACGATCCGACCTATCAGAAAGAGAGTTTGTTGCAAAACAGAATTTTCTATTGGTGAATTCAATACCTCCTTAATAAAAACGAAATTCATATAGCCCGTATGTATCATCCGACCAATCAGAAATAAGATTATGCAAAACAAGGGTTCTTATTGCTCAAAACGATACCATCTTGAATAAAAATCACATATAACTTGTTAATGATCTAACCAATCATAAAGAGGTTTGTGCTAAACTAATGATCCTATTGGCCAAGACAAGAGACCGGTTTTTAGCCTTATATGTCAACACCGGTTTATTTAACGGTGTAGAAGATGGCCCAATTTCTCTTTCTCCCCCAAACAGGACCATGTTTTCGGGTGGTCTATGATACTATCTCAATCCAGCCATTGGGGAACTAGTCAGGTCAGCTCGATGCCGGTCCTAAGCCCGGATCCATGGAGAACAAAATGAAAGTCTACTCCTTAAGAGGCTCTTGACATCCAACGACCCCCATATCAACAGGGAAAACCCTGCCCATAAAAAAGTATTTGCAACTTTATTCTAGCCAGAAGGGGAGCAAGCCAGATCACTTCGATGCCGGTCCCAAGCCCGAATTAATGCCCGCTAACGTTTTCAATTAGTTACTGAGAAAAAGCAACCCAATATAAAGAATGGAAAAGCTACCACTTAGCAATTGGTGGTTATTGCATGTCTATTCTCACAAGCTTCCTCGAAATGATAAGAGAACTGTCAAAATGAAAATTCTCTCTCTCTCTCTCTCTCTCTCTCTCTAACGCAGTTTTCTGGCGCCAAGAACTAATAGCCTTCACCCATCCAGCCAGAGAGAGTCTTGAGGAAATGGTAGATAACAGAGATTAAGTCATTTTAGGGTAGAGAAAGAGAGAGAACATCAGAACTTTCTCACTCTTTCCTTCAGATGTTCAATGGGAAGATAAAATAGAAGTTAGGGAGGAGGGGCTTGGCAACCCTTCGCCTTCCAATCTCTTTAGTTGTCTCCTACGCCATGTATATAGGGACGATAAGTTTTCATCAAAATCCGAGAATAATAATAATAATAATAATATAACAAATGCAATGCAGTATCTAATTTTCAAATATTTCTAAATAATCTACCTCCCACTGTCAGGATTCGACTGTAACATCAGTACCTTTCCAGTTTGCCCTCTTCTACACCTTCGTGGCTCAGGATACAAAGCTGTGGACTCCCATTTTACAGGTCCCAGGTTCGAAACCAGACAGCGG
>JAXCGZ010009745.1:0-40000 GCA_037179515.1 Halocaridina rubra | reverse complement strand
ATAGAGATATTTAGACAGAGAAAGAGAGAGGCCTCCATACTACGGAACCTAAGTTCGAACCAGTCTCGAGCCATGAAAAAAAAAATAATCGAACCAGCCTCACAAGTGTGTGTGTGTGTGCACGTGTGCAGTACTACCATGTACAGTAGTATATATATGGCTACGAACGCTGTACTCTTATGAAGACCGAATACAACAGAGAAAATTATACACGAGAAGTTTCTAGATGATATCATTTCTCCATTTTGGCAACGCTTAATATGGAGAGAAGAAACTATATTATCATTATTATTATTCTTTGGGTCCTTCAGGGCTCAGGAGTAAATATTGGAACATATAATAATAATAATAATAATAATAATAATAATAATAATATTAATAATAATAAAAACAACAACAATAAGCAAAAATAATAATAATAATAATAAAAATTATAACTACATACATACATCTACCCACACACACACACACACACATATATATATATATATATATATATATATATATATATATATATATATATATATATATATATATATATATATATATATATATATATATATATATACATATATAAAAGAGACGAAGACATAGATACATATATTCATACTTGCATAAATACACTAAACTATATTCATCTTCACACCCTCCATTATTTCTCAGCTACACTCCCCTCCCACCTTCATTTTCACCCTTCCTCTCCTTCTCCTTCCTCTTCCTCCTCCTCCTCCTCCTCCTTTCCCATCTTCTGCATCACATGTTTGTTGATTGGGGAATGAAGATCTCTCTCTTATAAGGCAGTGCAAATCAACATTAATAGAGGCAATTCGTTTGAGTCACGCAGATGGATACAACTTACTAGGTTAAGAGATTATACCGACATTAATAATAATAATAATAATAATAATAATAATAACAATAATAATAATTATGGGGCTATGATTCAGTCTTTAACTAGGAACAAAAACCAAACTTAACCAAATCAAAATGCCATCAGCTTACTGCATGTACGTGTGTGTGTGTGTGTGAGAGAGAGAGAGAGAGAGAGAGAGAGAGAGAGAGAGAGAGAGAGAGAGAGAGAGAGAGAGAGAGAGAGAGAGAGAGAGAGAGAGAGAGAGAGAGAGAGAGAGGACAAAAAATATAAATCATACATTAATTTTCTTTTCAAATGCACCCCACCTATTGCTTAACCGCTGAACAATATTTTTCATTTTTTTGCTTCTGTCATGCTTTGTATACTTGTTCAATACAAGTTTATTTTGTATGTTTTTACTGTATGACGTGTCCGCGCCATTTATCTATTATTGGAGTCATTTAAAATCTTTAATTTTGTAACAAAGTTGTAATATTCAAGATGACATCTGAGCCATAAATATTCTCACGATACATGCAATCCGCGGAGCGTTAGAAAGGGTTCCCATCCTTAAATTCCCAGCTCCAATTTGTCTGTGTCCACCCCCATAATGAGGAATAATAATAATACATAAAATACGAAAAACATGCAACATACGTCTAACAAAAACATCCATTTAACATTCTAATGCATACTGAAGAACTGATAACATTGCTAACATCAGCACTTAGCAGCCATTAGTCATGCTTAGTGCATAAAGGAAAAAATAACACGCAATTTACTTCTTTAAGCAGCACTCGACGACCAACAATTCAGTGCTAAAAGCAATACAAACTTTATATTGTAGTTACTTTTAGCAATCAACAGGGTAACATACACGCAGACTAAAAACAACATTTTTAAAGCAAATATTGTCAGCAATAAATTAAAAGCAATATGCTCTAAGGCCGCTTTCACACCATAGTGGCACGTCGCATATGGCATGCCACGTGGCACACCAGTTGAAAACGAACATCCGGAAATATATGAAAATTTTCACACAGAAGTGGCGTAACACGTCCCATATGTCACGTGCGACTTGCGAATGTTCGTTTTCAACTGGTGTGCCACGTGGCATGCCATATGCGACGTGCCACTTTGGTGTGAAAGCGGCCTAAACCTTAAATAATCTTTTGCTACAAACAGTATAGCATACACATGAAATAAGACAATATACTAAAACAAGAACATCGAAGAATGTTAGCAATATATGCAAAACAGAGACATATATACTAAAGTAACTTTTTAGCCATGAACTTAGCAATAAAAGCAAAAAAAAAAAAACAACATTATCTAAAGCAATCTTTAGCAAAGAAACGTGTTAGTCATATATGCAAGTGAGACGAGAACATTCTAAAGCAATTTTAAAAAGTGGCCAATGTTAGCAATATAATTAAGCAAAAGAGACAACATTCTACAGCAACCTAAAGAGCTATCATTGTTGGCAATATAAGCAAAAGTGACTAAATACCCTAAAGTTTTCCTTAGCACTCAATACTTATAAGTTATAAGCAAAATAAGACAACAATCTTTAAAGAAACCATAAAAATTAATTTTTTTTAGTAATAAATGCAAACAGACATCACATTTTAAAGCAAAATTTAGTGACTAACAGTTAAACATATATGCAAAATAAATACAGAATTCTAAAGCACCCATCTCAACGAACATATATATATATATATATATATATATATATATATATATATATATATATATATATATATATATATATATATACACACACATATATATATTTCCTTTTTAATGAATGTAACACTGGGATGGGCAAAGAAAATTGCCCTTATCGAATCTGGGCACTAAGAAAACAATAAGCAAAGAGTAACAGTGATGAAGGTGTTGTGACCTGTCAGATGTGAAGGGATAATGAGAGACGTGCAATGAATACGCCAGGATATTTGGTGTGGTTGCAAGCACAGATTGACAACAGTAAATGAAGGAAGACCTAACATCAATCTCTCTTGGCCAGTCCTACTTAAGTTCAAAAGATCCTCACTTGTAGTATCGCAAAATGCGGCTGATGCCATGCGTCAACCTACTACGATGAATACTAAGTAACCTTTAGTAAGAAACAACATAGTATAAATGCAAACTAACGCAGTGAAAAATATTATCAATAAATGCAAAACAACTACATACTCTCATGTAACCATAGCAACCAATAGTATAACAAACACAAAATCAGAAAACTCTGTATAGAACAACGAAAACTGTTAGCAATAATACCACAACATATCAAAATTAATCTGTTTTAAAGGAAGCAACAGATATGACAGTATTAGCAATATACAGGAGAGACATTCGGAAGCAACAAAAGAAATGAACAATGTTAGCAATAAATGGAAAATATAGATTTTCTTGAGACTACTATGTGAATGAAAAGTAAACAAAATATTTTATATGCAAAATGGAGAAAATATATTTTATATGCAAAATGGAGAAAATATATTTCATATGCAAAATGGAGAAAATATATTTTATATGCAAAATGGAGAAAATATATTTTATATGCAAAGTGGAGAAAATATATTTTATAAGCAAAATGGAGAAAATATATTTTATATGCAAAATGGAGAAAATATATTTTATATGCAAAATGGAGAAAATATATTTTATATGCAAAATGGAGAAAACATTCCAATCAGATCATACAACAAATATTTTATATGCAGAGGAGACAGCATATTCCAGTCAGAACAGACGATAAATGCAAAAAGACAAAATATCCTACCACGAGATGTATTTGCGTAAAAGCATCTATTTTTACGTCTAAAATGATTTTTTTTTTTGTCATGCAACATCCTCTCCCAATGGTTTACAACCGGATATGAATAATCTAAAATTATATATATATACTATATGGGTCACAGCTCTGACTCTGCTTTGAACAAAGAAAACAAAATTTTGTGCATGTATGTATGTATAAACACACACACACGCAAGTTCATATCTAATCAGGTAATATTATTGTAAGAACACAATATGGCAAGTCATTCGACCTTATCAAATTTATTTCAATATTTCTGCAATAACATTATTGATAACAGTAAAATAAATTTATATATATATATATATATATATATATATATATATATATATATATATATATATATATATATATATATATATATATATATATAAAAGCTATTAAATAAAAAAAAACACACGTACGCACACACATGAAGTTTAGAAAAATGTGAAAGTAAAGAAATTCTTTTTAGACAAAATCGAAATCGAACTTGAAATATAGAGAGAAGACTTGATATACATATACTTAAGTGTGTGTGCGTGTGTGTGTACAATATTAGCGTAATTTAAAAATAAGAACACTATATATATATATATATATATATATATATATATATATATATATATATATATATATATATATATATCTACTTTCCAATATATTTCGATATTTTTGGTTCTTCTCCTAGGTTAGACAACGGGAATATATCCGTATGGACAAAGCCTAATCATTCATTACGTATGAAGAAGAAGAAGAAGAAGAAGAAGAAGAAGAAGAAGAAGAAGAAGAAGAAGAAGAAGAAGAAGAAGGAGGAGGAGGAGGAGGAGGAGGAGGAGAAGGAAGAGGAGGAGAAGAAAATGGGAAGAAGGAACAGAAGAAGCAGCAGCTTCCAAGGATTGCTGTTCCAAACTTCCTGTCAATATTTTGTTATTCCCACAAGCGGAAGAAAGATAAGACAGGGATCAATTATAACAATAACAATAAAATAATAATAATAACTATCATCACTACAGATACTATTACTACTACTACCAGTCGTAGTAGTAGTAATAGCAGCAGTAATAGTAATATCAAAAGTAGTTATAATAATAATAATAATAATAATAATAATAATAATAATAATAATATTAATTTCAGTATAATGAAAATAGCGTTTATCAAAGCGAGTGACATATATATATATATATATATATATATATATATATATATATATATATATATATATATATATATATATATATATATAGAGAGAGAGAGAGAGAGAGAGAGAGAGAGAGAGAGAGAGAGAGAGAGAGAGAGAGAGAGAGAGAGAGAGAGAGAGAGAGATGTATTGGTGGAATCAGCAAACTTCATTAAAGTCTGACTCTCTTCAAAAGGAGGTCAAGGAAAGATGGCTAGCCGATGCAAAATACACCCAGAAAGTACCGACTTCTATCCCCACAAAGGGGAGTGAGCCACTTTAACTTAGTACCGGCCCCAAGTCCAGATCAATGGAGACGGTTAGTGTCAAAAAGAACATGCGGTAGTAAATATGAGTAAATATCAGGCACGAGTCTCCATGAAGCTATTGGGATACCGCGACCCTAGATGAACACGAGAAAAGTTGTCCATACTTTATAAAAAAGCTTATCCGTATAGGATCTCATTGCCGGAATCTCTTCAGAGGAATATTGACTAGAGACGTCCCTAATGTTTCTTGCCAACTAATCAAAAGTATTTATTACTAGAATTTTACATTCATAGGACGCCCTGGTATTGGGCTACACGACCAATGGGTGACCCAGGCAGAGTGGTGGTGGTTGGAGGAACAACTATGACTTTTATTTTTTTTATTTATTTTTATTTTTTTTATTTTTTTATTCAGATAACTGTACATGGGGACATGCATGACTCCTAATCCCAAGAAGTTTTCAGGGTGAATTGGCTTCTGGTGAATGTGTGCTTTGACGCCGCCATCCAATTCAAGAGGGGGAATGGAAGCATTGAATTTATATGCTAGGACAGGGTAGCGATGTCTCTATGCTGTATAGCTACTGTCAAGACAACAGACTTAATGAGTACAGAAATAGATGTAAAAGGACTCCTGTACTATGCAGTCAAGCCAACAAAGAGAGAGAGAGAGAGAGAGAGAGAGAGAGAGAGAGAGAGAGAGAGAGAGAGAGAGAGAGAGAGAGAGAGAGAGAGAGAGAGAGAGAGAGAGAGAGAGAGAGAGAGAGAGAGAGAGAGCACGCGTATATTTGTTAGAGAGACGCTCTCTTTAGACCTTCTTCAAAAGAGTGAGGCATTCCTCTTTGATGCAAAATAATGATGTAAACTTTAGATTGTAAAGTATCCAGAATTTTTTCCCAAGCCTTGGAAAAAGCATCAAGGAATACCAAGAATTAGACAGAGTTTGTTGAGGACATTCTCTGGGAAAGGGAAATTCCGGAGCCTCTGGAAGTGGATCTTCTTAACCAACGTCTTTTTCTCAATGATTTATTTTCTATTTTCGCCTGTCTCTGAAGGCTGATCATCGAAAGCTCGTCTACCAAGGTAGAAGGAACTTAATTGTTCGAGACCATTTCTGCTGAAGAGAGTTGTTCCTCAATGGGAGAAGCTCTCTCTATACGTCTTCCAAAGGATATAACTGAAGCTACCTGTCTTGGAATCTTCTGTAATTTTAGACATTCATCTTTGACGCGAAAGAAAAAAAAAAAAAAAAAAAAAATAAAAAAAAAAAAAAAAAAAAATATATATATATATATATATATATATATATATATATATATATATATATATATATATATATATATATATATATATATATATATATATTGATTAACTGATAAACAGACACAAATAATTATAATTTCACCCAAACTATGAAAAGTAGGGAAAAACTACATGCAAAAAGAGACTGTGAAAACTGCGCTCACAACGAAAGCGCAAGCCCTCTGCGGTCGTAAAATCGGTGAGCAGTGAGGGAGGGCAGAGCGTTTCAACCGAATTTTTATTGCATGTAACTGACACTAGATCCATAAAAAGATAAATAACGTGGAATACACTGAGGGTCACTGACCTCAGTATAAAATAGGAAGTGGGATAATAGGTAAATAAAAGCAGAGGTGATACAATAATAATAATAATAATTATTATTATTATAATAATAATAATAACAGTACTGAGTGACTCCAATTTTTTTCAACGTCCACTGTAGGGACTCGGCCCTAGACCTTTAGAATTCGGAAGCGCATAATCACGTTTTATCTAATAATAATAATAATAATAATAATAATAAAATAATAATGATAATAATAATAAGTGATGATAATAATAATTATAATAATAATAATAATAATAATAATAATTATAAGTGATAATTATAAATAATAATAACAATAAAATAAAAATAACTAAAATATCTACAACGACAACAACAATAATAATAATAATAATAACAATAATAATAACTCCAAAGACACGCTAATTACACATGTGAATATCCTTCATAACATTAACAAAGGAACAAAGCAGAAAATATAATAATTACAACATGTAGAAATAACTTCCTCATTGGCATAGTGTGATCCCAGAGAGAGAGGAGAGAGAGAGAGAGAGAGAGAGAGAGAGAGAGAGAGAGAGAGAGAGAGAGAGAGCACCAGTTCAATTCGGTATCGGTCCCAGACCCGCATCCATGGAGAGAGTTAATATCAGGAGAGATATAATCTGTCCGCAATACACTGTGCCACAGAAGGGCTAGTGAAAAACAGCTACCCCATATGAACATGGGAAAATAATATAATTACATTCTCACAGTGATAAAAGAAATCTCTCGGGTAATTAAATTTCATAATTATATAAATGAAATTTTTATAATGACATTCTAACTTTCACTTATATTCATTGCCTTTCATCTCTTCGCTCATTTTTCTCATAATTCCCTCTTTCCTTTAAGTATATACTATGCATATAGGAATGTATGTATGTATGTATGTATGTACGTATGTATGCATGCATGCATTTACGAACGTATGTATGTATGTATATATGTAGGGATGAATGTATGCATGTAAGTTCGTATATATGCATGGATGTAGATATGTATGTATAATATACGTTTCTTACTTGCACTCATAGGCCATACTTACTTGTTATCAGAGATTATAGAGTACTGGAGAAGAAGAAGAAGCAATGGGAGGAGGAGGAGGAGGAGGAGGAGGAGGAAGAAGAAAATGAAGTTTGTATAACCACAAAGAAAATGCCTATTCTTAGATCAAATATTAGACCTCAAAACATCATTATATTTAGTTTTCTCAGCTTTTGGAGGTCATCATTTACATCTTTAGATCGCATAATTACCCTTGACCAGGATTCGAACAGACAGCAAATTGATAATCCATCAATGTACATATGTTGGACTATATAACTACCCTTGACCAGAATTCGAACCTACAACACATTGAAAATACCTCAATATACATATGGATTTTACTGACTGAACCACTGAAGAAAATACGAAGTTCGAATAGCAGGAGAAGCTAAAGAAAATCCTAAAGGGTTTTATCAACATTATCAAACAAAATTTAAGGAAAAAGTCGGACCAATTGAAGTAGCCAATGGCCATATCACAGATGACGATAAAGTGATGTGTACATGTTTAAATGATTATTTCTTATCTGTATTTACAAATGAAAACTTGGAAAATATTCCGGAAGTAGAATCCATTTACAGAGACAGTCCCGATAATATACTTAGTTCAATAAATATTACGAGAGAGGAGGTAATAAAAGAAATAGATAAATTAAAGGCTCATAAATCTCCGGGACCTGATGGAATATATGCTAGAATATTAAAGGAATGCAAGGAAGAGCTTAGTTGTCCTCTAACTGCATTATTTAATAATTCAATAAAATTAGGATCGGTACCCATGGAGTGGAAATTGGCAGATGTGGTACCAATATTTAAAAAAGGAGAACGTGTTAAAAAGAATAATTATAGACCGGTAAGTTTAACGTCAACAGTGGGTAAGATTCTAGAATCCATAATTGCAAATAAAATAAGGGCACATCTAGAATTACACAGACTGATAAAACTTTCACAACACGGGTTTCTTAAGGGTTTTTCGTGCCTTACAAACTTACTGTCTTTTTATTCAGAAGTTTACGAGGCAGTAGATTGTGGCACAGAATATGATACAATATATCTAGATTTTAGCAAAGCTTTTGATAGAGTTCCTCACAAAAGATTAGTTAAAAAGCTGGAAGCTCATGGTATAGGAGGAGCTGTGCTCAGATGGATCAAACAATGGTTAAAAGACAGAAAACAGAGGGTTTGCATAAATGGAGAGAAATCAGAGTGGGGCTCGGTTACAAGCGGGGTACCACAAGGCTCGGTACTGGGTCCTCTATTATTCATCGTATATCTAAATGATCTGGATTCGGATATCAGTAGTAACCTAAGTAAATTCGCAGACGACACTAAAATAGGTAGAACTATAAATGGAAAAGAAGACATTCATGCTTTACAGGAAGATCTAAATAGATTATCTGAATGGTCGGACAAATGGCAAATGGAATTTAATGTTGAAAAATGTAAAGTAGTTAAAATGGGTACTATAAAAGACAATACTAGTTATAAGCTAAATAACCATGAAATCATGAGTTCTCATTGTGAAAGGGATTTGGGAGTTCTTGTGAGTAGTAGTCTTAAGCCAAGAGAGCAATGCACAGCAGTCAGAAATAAAGCAAACAGAATTTTAGGATTTATCTCAAGAAGCGTCAGCAATAGGACGGAAAAAGTTATTTTGCAGCTCTATCTTGCATTAGTTAGGCCCCATTTAGATTATGCTGTGCAATTCTGGTCACCCTATTATAGAATGGAAATTGAATCCTTGGAGAGAGTGCAACGAAGAATGACCAAGATGATACACAATATCAGAAATCTACCATATGAGGACAGATTAAAAAAACTTAATCTACATTCTCTAGAGAGGCGAAGAGTTAGGGGGGATATGATTGAAGTGTATAAATGGTTTAAAGGGATTAACAAGGGAGATATTAATAAAGTTTTAAAAATTCATGATCAAACCAGAACTCGTAATAATGGATTTAAGCTTGATAAATTTAGGTTCAGAAGGGAAATTGGTAAAAATTGGTTTGGTAATAGAGTAGCTGATGCATGGAACAAGCTTCCTAGTATGATAGTAAATGCCAATACCTTAGACACCTTCAAATGTAGATTAGATAGACATATGACAGAGGTAGGGTGGGTATGAATAGGTTAGTGCTTATTAGAAAAATCATAAAAAGAAAAACAGAATAAATAAGTAGAGTAGAATATAATAGGTTAGACATGCTGAAAATACAATTCAAAAATGGAGCTGCCTCGTGTGTGCCAGTAGGCATGTTGCAGTGTCCTCTATTCTTATGTTCTTATCATCATCTTTGAATCTTATAACTGCATTTGAGAAGGATCCGAACCTACACCACACTGACAATTCATCAATGTACATAGGGGCGTCACCCACTGACTCCATGAAGGTCCGATGTTTGTTCAATATCTTTGAGTTCTTTAACTATCCCTATTCAGAATTCGAACACACATCACACTGATAATCCACCAATGTATATAGGGACTTACTGATTGTATAAAACCTCTTCACATGAGACGTGTCACATGGGACAAGGCACATGGCACGTTTCACGCCACTTCTGCGTGAAGGGTTTCATATATATCCGATTCCTTTTTCAACTGGCGTACCACGTGGCATGCCACGTGCCATTTTGGTGTGAAATCGGCCTTAAATTACTATGACACGGAATCGCCTAAATAATAATAATAATAATAATAATAATAATAATAATAATAATAATAATAATAATAATAATAATAATAATACATCCTTTTTCTTTCACAGATCCCACGTCCTTTGACCAAAGAAACATTTACAGATATTTCTCGCTTTGTGAACGAGAAAAAAAAAGGACATATAAACTGAACATGAAAAAAAAATAAACGAATAAGAGAAACAGAGGATGTAAGAAAATACGCAAATATATACACACACACATGCTGGTCCAAGGACATATCAAGACAAAGAGGGAAATTTTCTTTTCAATTCTCTGCATTAATACTCAAATGCAAGAAGCCAATTTTCTGTCAAGGAATGGAATGAAATGATTAAAGTTCCATGAAATTGGCCAGCCAAAGACATCTCGGAATGCAAGATGGAGGACAAAATTTGACTCGCAACTTAATGAAGGAAATAATTTATATGTATGCATGTATGCAACTATGAATGTATGTACGTATGTAAATATGTATGTATGTATGTGAAATATTTTATAATAGTAAATCATAAAATAGAAAATACAGAGAAAGAAGTGATTGGTTCGGACTGTCAAATTCGTACAAAATAATTGAAGTTATAATTATTATTATTATTTGAAAGCTTTTTTTGGTAACGGTGAAGAACAGAAATTTGACACTAATTAATAACGGTTTTTTTTTTTGGTGATTTTCTAACCTCAAGTTCGCGAGAGAGAGAGAGAGAGAGAGAGAGAGAGAGAGAGAGAGAGAGAGAGAGAGAGAGAGAGAGAGAGAGAGAGAGAGAGAGAGAGAGAGAGAGAGAGAGAGAAATCTAGCTCATTTTCATGAGTCATTTTCCTTACGAATAAAAAATCACATGATATTTTATCACTTAAGGCCACTGTCCACACTACTATGACTAAGGTAGTCACAATAGTCTTCAATGGCCTATAATGGCCTAGTCCACTGATACGAGAACAATCCTATAGTCTACTAATAGTATTAAGACAATGACAATAGTCTTACAGTACTAAGACAATAGCAATAAGCGTATAGTCTATTAACGCAATAATAAATAGTCAGATAGTCTAATAATAATAGTCGGATTTTCAACTAAATTATGAGGGGATGAATACAAATATGACTTAATAACATAGTAGCCTAGTCTATTAAGACAAATAAAATAGTTAGGCTAGGCTATTTAGTCAACAGTAATATAATAATTTTTTATTCAAATAATTGTACATAGGGACAAGCGCACATGGGCACTCCCAGTAATATTGCAGTTGTTAAACATTACAATCTATATTTGGTCATGTAAAATTCAAACATTAATAGAAATAGCAATTCATTTTAAACATCATAGCATGTAATTAATAAAATATAGTCGCATAGCCTTCTATCGTATTCCTTCTTGCAATTTTCTTAACATTCATCCTCTCTCTCTCTCTCTCTCTCTCTCTCTCTCTCTCTCTCAATACAGCACCTATTCTCAGACACTATTATTAATCTCTGCTTCAAGAGCCAATACCTGTTTCTCTTCTATCTCCTTATACTAAAATCAGATATAACACATCCAGGAGACCACCATTTCCACAACAGAAAGATCATGTTACTTAAACCAGTGATTCCCAACCTTTTCAATGCCCCACACCCTTTAGTTAAGGCTCTTTTCTTATACTTACATCTACTCCGAATATTCCGGCATATTCGTTACGCCTCTCTTATTTTCTCTTCACATCCGACAAGTCACAACACTCCCCATCTGTTTCTTTTTGTTTTATGTATTCTTGGTGGCAGCTGGGTGGGTAATGAGTCGTGACTCATACGACATTAGTCACTCTAAGCTCCACCCACCCAATGAAATTTGATCTGGCACCTCAGGTTGGGAACCCCTGGACTAAACGTACAGATAAAAAAACTATTCGGTATCTTTGAGATACCTTTTAAATAGACAAAAAGATGTAAGTAACGAGAGAGAGGAGAGAGAGAGAGAGAGAGAGAGAGAGAGAGAGAGAGAGAGAGAGAGAGAGAGAGAGAGAGAGACTAATCATTTAAAAGGAGGGGAGGTAGAAAAAGCTAGTCCTGCAACTAGTAGGAGCAAGCCAGTTTAACTTGGTGCTGGTACTAAGTCCAGATCAGTGAAGAGGGTATAAGTTGAAAAAAAGGCATTAGGTTATACTGTAAATCCTTAAGACAAAACAAATCATTTTATCTAAAAAGTTGGGGAAAAACAGCAACCCCATAGAAACATGGGAATGGTGATAAGAAAAAAGGTAGTGAGGTAAAGACTGCAAAAACAATTATTATTATTATTATTATTACTCTACCTCCTACTGTTGTGAATCGAACCTGGGACCTTGAGACAGGAGTTCATCGCAAGGCGCAATGACCACCAATATTTAAATTGCACAGCATTGTTCTATTATTATTATTATTATTATTATCATTATTATTATTATAATTACTAATTATTATTATTATTATCATCATAATTTTTATTATTAACAGTTTAAACTGTCTTTGAAGCTTAGTAGCGCATGCATAGACTCCACATAAAACATCTGGGAGTGAAAATTGAAACTTTGACCCCTGACCAAGACTCGACCCTACAGCATACATGACTATTCATGAACGTACTAAGGTACCAACTATACAACACAAAATTCTGAAAGAAGTCGGAAATATCCTTGATAAGTGCCAAGGGAAGGGCATGAACACACTACTTAAATCTCTCTCTCTCTCTCTCTCTCTCTCTCTCTCTCTCTCTTTAATGCTAGGTCAGGCATACTACCTCAGCAACATAATATGCTGTATTTTCAATACCCCAGGCAACCAACCATAGCCTAAATAACCTTTGTTCACATAAGAAGAAGAAGAAGAAGAAGAAGAAGAAGAAGAAGAAGAAGAAGAAGAAGAAGAAGAAGAAGAAGAAGGGGAGGAGGAGACAGACAGACACAAAAATACTATTAAGGCGTGAGAGATGAAAAGGAAAAAAAAACGTATAATAGAGTAAAAGAGATGCAAACACCTGTAAATTAGTGTAATAAACACACGTGAAAGCAACTGTAAAACATTAAAACATGTAAAACCTGTGAAGGAATGAGACAGGGGCAAAATTCTGTAAAGTGAAAAATATAAATACAAAACTTTGTAAAAGGTGAAACAGCTGTAGAACTTGTAAAAGAGTGGTGGAGACATACGTAAACATCTGGAAAACAGTAAAAGAAACAGATGTAAGAATGTAAATCAGTAAGGTAGACTGAATATCATGAAAAAGATACAGACACCTGTTACATGGTGGGGGTCCAAAACTATCAAACAGTAAAAGAGACAAACGTAAAAAAATGCAAATCTGTGAAACAGATGTAAAAACATGCAAAACCGTGAAAGGCAGATGTAACCATTTGTAAAAGAATAAGAAATGAAATAACCTTTAAAAGATCGACCGAAGCAGGTGTAAACAACTATAAAACAGCAAGAAAGATGTAAAACCTGTGATAAATATTAACAACACTGTAAAAGTATGAGATGCAAACGTGTAAAAGAATAATAGAAACAAACAAAATAACCCATGAAAAGTTAGACCTTGACTTAAGACCAAAATCACAGCCGGTCACAACATCCACTAGTCCATAGAGATTTCAAAGCCGGCAGACTCACTTTCGTTGCAAGATGGAATCTCACGATCATAAAATAACTCAATGTGACTGAACACAAAGCATCAAAGATCAAGTAGCTAAATGTTCAGCTATTCAAAATGAATGCAAAAGGATATTTAAAGCTCGCAAAACGAATAATAATCAAGAATTAAGTTTCGGTTTAGGCTAATGGCATTGACGGTCGGTTGGGCAAGAGTGAAAGTAATTTATAAGACAAACAGGTCGCAGCGATTCCTGTTCAAATCTCTACTCTTTCTTCTGTATTTTCTCCTCTCTATCTTTTATCTGAAAGTCTAATCTTTCAGCAAGGCCTGAATTACATAAATGGATTGTCTCTGTGCTCTAGGTTCGAATTCCGGACAGGAGAGGTTTCATCTTTATTTAAATAATAATAAATATTTAAACTGTTGGGACATGTTTTTGACAATATATTGATGGTGGTCTCTCTCTCTCTCTCTCAGTTTGACGCCATTCTTATCATCTTTATTATCCTTGCTCTGTTTAAATATTAAGTTTATATATATATATATATATATATATATATATATATATATATATATATATATATATATATATATATATATATATATATATATATATATATATATATATATATCACGAACATGTTCTCAAGAGTATTTAATGGTGCCTCTCTCTCTCTCTCTATTTGGGCACAACACAGTACCTCGTCCTTAGATTGTCATGTATATCACACCTTTCTCTCACCATATCTGATTGGGCTTGTAAATGGAAGAAGTTATTTCATAGTGAGGCTGTATTTTCGTGTATAATAGCATCAAAGATACTTCACTAAATCTGGCTCTCTCTTTATTTATCAATCTATCTACAAAAAATATCACTAAATACTTCTTATGTGACTTTTCATACCTTAAACGTCAATTCATGTGCTTGATCATTTTTCATAATTTCCACAAGAGTCGTTGTTACTCAACAACCTCTTGGCGACTGGTGGTGGTTTTGGTTCCAAAGTCTATGGTCGGATGTTCATCCTGACATCAACTTTCCCCAGTGAATTCATATAAGTTGAAAAAATAAATAAAAATTGGTTGAAATCGTTATTTCTGCAAACTCACAAGAGAGAGAGAGAGAGAGAGAGAGAGAGAGAGAGAGAGAGAGAGAGAGAAGAGAGAGAGAGAGAGAGATGAACTTTAATGAGGAAAAGGATTGAGAGAACATGACTGAATGAGAGAAAAAAAAAGATCACGAATGAGATAGAAAGTATGTAAAGAACCCAAATGAATGATAACGCGAAAGAATGAGAGAGAGGGAGAGAGAGAGAGAGAGAGAGAGAGAGAGAGAGAGAGAGAGAGAGAGAGAGAGAGAGAGAGAGAGAGAATATATCGAACATTGAGAGAGAGAGAGAGAGAATATATCGAACATTGAGAGAGAGAGAGAGAGAGAATATATCGAACATTGAGAGAGAGAGAGAGAGAGAGAGAGAGATAAAACAAAGAATCTTAATGAGAAAGGATATATAGAACTTGACTGAATGAGAGAGAGAGAGAGAGAGAGAGAGAGAGAGAGAGAGAGAGAGAGAGAGAGAGAGAGAGAGAGAGAGAGAGAGAGAGAGAGAGAGAGAGAGAGAGCTTACAACGGGCCTATGGGAGTTATCCATTTAGTTAGTTTTAGCATTTCCGTAGGCATATCCCGAGTCAGAGAAAAGAAAAATACTACAGCTCTGTTCATAGTATTTAAGGCCTTTAGGCCAAGGGCTTTCCTACAAGGATCATATGAAAAACTAGAGCGCTGTTCAAAGAATTCAAGGCCGTTCTGGCCCAAGGCTTACCCGGCAGCATCTAATAAATATAAACACTACAGCCCTCTTCATAGTATTCAAGGCTAGTTAGCCTAAGGCTCTCCTGTCAGCATCATATAAAAACTAGTGCTGTTCAGAGTATTGATGGCTTTTTTGGCCTAGGGCTTATCTGGCAGGATCTAATAAAGAAAAACACTAAAGCCCTGTTCATAGTATTCGAGGCAATTCTGGCCTAAGGCATATCTTGAAGAATTGCATCAAGGAAATACTACAGTCCTACTCAAAATATTCATGGCCTTTTGGCCTAGGGTTTACCTGTCAGGATTAAATAAATAAACACTATAGCCCTGAGGGAGTCAGGCAAGCCCAAAAAATAAATTGTCAAAAAGACCTGAGTGAATTCCATGCACATTCCAAATTTCCAATATTCAAAGGCAGCTTCAACATCTTCCAGGTTTCTTTGTGTGAATGTGTGTAGGTGGTAGACCTCTGGTGCAGCTTTAATCAACTCGTAAGTCTACCTACTAACAAGTGTGCATGGGAAGCTTGTAGACCTCTGGCATGGATTAGAGTAGCCCATAAGTGTCTGGCTCATGAATTGTAAAAATTTGGAGATGGGGAATTGCCTTTGAAATATTGGGAATTAGGGAAATCCTAACGAATTTGCTTGCTAATATATAATACCTGAATTCTTTTAAGAATAAATTATATCAGATTCAAATGTCTGATTGATTTTAACCCAGTCTCTGCAAAAGCAATGCCGGTCCCAAACCCGGATGAATGGGGAGGGTTGGTGTCAGTTAATGAATCTGGTCCTTTAAAAATCGTGCCACTTTTTCCAATTTTTTTTTTATAGATAAATGGATATAGAAAATCTGATTGAATGAGAGAGAGAGAGAGAGAGAGAGAGAGAGAGAGAGAGAGAGAGAGAGAGAGAGAGAGAGAGAGAGAGAGTCAAAAGCTTTAAATAGGTCACGAAGAGCATCGTCATCATATTCAACACAAACACTTGTTGCGTATAGCCTACCTGAGTTTGTTGTCAACACAGATGTGGCAAACTAAGTCTAAACATCTGTTTATGTGATTCCTACAGAATTGCTTCGCTCTAAAGGCACGTGAATACATACGTGTATGCATGTATTTATACATGGGAATCCCACGTATTAGAATTCTTTTATATTGACTTGCAGTGAAAAAGTAGTGACTTATTATTATTATTATTATTATTATTATCATCCTTACATTGCCTCCGAGGGACAGATGGGGAGAAAATCTAAAACATTAAGACTTGCAGAAGTAGTTCTTTAAAGTAGAAAGTGGAAATAAAGTTGGTTTTAAAAGACTAACAATCGCAAGTAGTAGTAATAGTATTAATAGCAGTACAACGTAATGTACTTATGAGTACTGTATATAATTATGCAAGTGTAGAGGGTTTCACTTGAAAGCTTAAAATATAATCTAAGGCCATATGCAATTTCCTAGCGGAATTTTTTCTCAGAAACATTTTAATAATGAAAACTAAAATTCCAAATACGTATTAATAAAAACTCCGGATATGAAGAAAATTACAACTAATATTCATACAATACAAAATCATTGTTGCAAAATTCAAGGCCTAACAAATAATATCGTTAGAATTTTTATTTTTATTTTATTTATTTATTTATTTTTTTTTTTTTAGAAAGATTGTGTATTGGTGACAGAGGCCAAAGGGATTTCTCGCACCTACTAGCATAGTAAAATGGCATGGGTGGCTGTAGGGGGGTTACCATTAAACGAAGCCATGGGCGTAAACCAGCATTGACTACTGGTCCTCACTGCAGAAAATCCTTGCCCACTTACCCGGTGGACGACCCAAGAAGGGTGAGTGAGAGACTATTGAGACACTACCTGCTCTTGTAACCACTAAAGCGGTAAAGAGTGTTGCAGCCCTTTATTCCCAAGGAACTAAAAGGCGTGATCGAGGTATAATAGATTTGAGTAAATGTGTGCTTTGACTAGACCACTCCCATGACAAGGGGGATAGCAGCAATTATCTCTGTAGATGTCGCAGTAAAAATTATTCCATACCTTTCCAACAATTCAGACTGAAGATAATGATTCTCTTTCACTGCTAAGAAGTTCCGGTTTTACGTCACGGACTCCCTTTTCTACCAAGGGCTAGGACGGTTGCCTCCTTGCGAAGGACTTGTTTTGGCAGATGTAATCGTTACCCTGAATACATACCCTTGCTAACCTCAGACCGTGATGGGGTGCGAACCCTCGACCTGACGCCTCTAAGTCGCGGACGCTACCGCTTGAGCCACGGTGACTACCTTTCACTGCTAATAAGTATCTTGGCATTAATTTAATGTTCAGACTTCAATATTCAGTGGGAAAAATCTGACAGAATAAAGAGGGCATTGAATATGGTACACGTTATACTATAAATAGCGATATCTCTACTTCTTTGCCACATATCAGGCCGAATAGGATGTCTTTCTTTCATTGGCATCAAGTACCTCAATATTAATATGGGGCTAAAAAGGTGTAACTTTATGACTGTTTCCTAGCTAAAGAGTTTATGTTCCAAGGTTCAACCAGAAAAATCAGGCGCGGTCAATTTCAAACGGAGGTTGTTTTGGAAATACAACTTTAATGCTTCTTTACTTTACCTAAGAATCAGAGTATAATACAGATCTCCTGAGGTAATTTAAGTGTGCATATGAAAAACCGGTCCAAAGACAACAAGAAAATACGACAAACAAATACATGGGGTAGATCGTATGACGACACTAATATGAAAGGCCATCAAGAAACACGTCTCTTTAAGTCACTTATAATATCACATATCCAGAGCCACAGAGGCAGATACAGGGTGAAAAATTAGCAGCAAGTGTTCAGAAGAACTTGACCCACATGATAAACACAGATGTTCCATGACATGAATAAGAGAAATTAATATTGCTTATAACTTATACTAGCAAAAATTGTGCATTAAGAGAGAGCTCTGCAGCAAAGAAGAGAAAAGACAATATAAATAATGTATATAAACATCTAGAATGGCCGAAATCCTCACGTAAGGGGATGGCTGAGTCAAAGTGCACACCTCTTCACCAGAAAATCAATTCGGCCAAACTCTCACTTCTCAGCTCCTTGTGAATAAAAGATTCCACACAATATATTCTTCCTACTCATAGTACACTGCTTAGTTCACCCACAGTGTAAGTTTGGTAAATTTCCTTTTTAAGTGGGCCACGACAGACGTAGCTGGTTTACTCCACTGTTAGTTTACTCAATAAAATGAGGAATCAAACTCACTCTCTGCATATTAAACTAATTCGAATGGTATAATACTGCTCATGGGTAGATATAGGACACCATTAGAGGACTGAATAGGAAGACATGGGTTATTTCTTACAGTTAATTCAAGGTAATCCTAAATAAAGCCAGTACACTGATATTGAGGTAAAGAAGTCATGTTGGAAGGAGAAACGGATCTTGACATTTATTGTTGACGGATCCAACCTAATTGAGCTTACGGGAAAGAGCCCCATACTCGTAACTCCCCGTCTCCTGGTCGGTTCCATTTTGTACCAAGTGACACTTATACTAGTCCTTAAACTATGGATTGTGTTAGCATTAACTACCTCCTCGCTAAGCGACTTCCAATTATCAACTACTACTACACTAAAAAAGTACGTCCTTACATTCTGCAAGAAGTCTTCTTACGAAGATTGAAACTATGACCACTAGTACTCGTTCCAGCTATATCAAAATATCGATCCCTATCTACTCTCTCATAACCATGAAGGTATTTAAAATCAGTCACCATATCCCCCCTCATTCTCCTAGCTTCGAGTGATAGTAAGTCTAATTTCCTCAGCCTCTCCTCATAACTGAGATTGTGTATTTCTGGCACCAGTTTCGTGGCATGTCTCTGAACTTCTTCCAGCTTGAATGTGTATGTGTGTGTGTATATGTGTGTGTGCGCGCGCGCGTGCGTGTTTGTGTATGTACGTGAGTATGAGTGTATGTGTATGATTAAATTTGGTGAAAGGCAAATAAAGTATTTTATAAATAAATCTATAAATGTGAGATATAGAATATACTGACTAGATCTGCACATTCAATCCCAAACAATGGTTTTTGTAATATAAAATCAAAGTGTTTAATCAAATCCTTCCCGAAATATTCCAGTTGCCTCCTAACAGCTTAAAAAACGGGGAAATCCTTTAGCTGCCTCATCTTTTCTACAGAAAATCACATATATAAAAATATACTAACTGTAAATATAAAGGTAAATGAAAATGTGATGCTCTCGAAACCAAACAAACTTTCTCTCACGTTCTTAGTATATCATTCTCTCTCTCTCTCTCTCTCTCTCTCTCTCTCTCTCTCTCTCTCTCTCTCTCTCTAATTAAGATAAAATAAAAATATATTATTCTTCGTGTTCTGCATCTGTCTTTATTATCTAGGTCTATGTACGTATTATTTCATCCCATCTTTGTGAATTATTATCAAATTACTAAACTAAAATAAATGCAATATATCGGAGGAGATCGGGAAGAAAGCATTACATCTCGTGATCCCTGAGAATCGTAAAAGACGACTAAGAAGGATAAGGGAGGTGAGGGAGCGAAGCTTTAGTAATACTTTCCTCCTTGATAATTTACTCTTTCTATTCAGCAAAGAACAGATGATGGAAGGAATGAAAAACACAAAAGGTTATGATGAAACAATGTAAGGTTTTGGAGAAGAAGAAGAAGAAGAAGAAGAAGAAGAAGAAGAAGAAGAAGAACTATACCCACAACAACAACAGTAATATTGAATCTACGCATTAGGCAGTTTAAAATGGGCAAGTATTGGTTGGTAAGATTTGCAACACCATATTCGGATTAAGCAGAGTTAAAACAAGATAACACTCGTCGATATATTGTAAAAGAGACAGGAAAAACTTATCTAATCTATGCGAGGGTATGATTATCATTATTATTTCTATTATTATTATTATTATTATTACTAACATACTTGCTAAGGACAGAGGTAAACTATTAGTATAGCCGCAGGACGTTTGGAAGGGCACGGTCTTAATTCCCCAGCTCCAACCTGTGTCCACCCCCATTCATGGGGACTCCTTGTGACACATAATATGGTGCATTTGAACTACTAAAATACTTTTTCTTTTATGAGTGCGACAGCAGGACAGGCAAAGAAAATTACTTTAACAACGAGAAACAGAGATGGGGAGTATTGTGACTCGTCAGATGTGAAGGATCATAAGCGCATTTAAATACTACTACTTTTTACCTATTAAAAATGAGCTTTGTCGGGAAAACTCCAACCAGAACCATAATATTTAGATCTCTGATTTAAATACCCAATGCTTGTGAGAAAAAAAGATGACCGTGAACGAGAGCATGCTTTGACTTCGCCATCCCTTTAAAGGGGGAACTAATGCTTTTGCATATGTGTATGTACACTCGAGACTCGAACCTTAGGTCTGTGGCTATGCAAGCTAAGCTGTGACTCCAGTTTACGGGAATGATGTAGGTTGGAATCTCTCTACAAAGGGAGATTTTCTATTTCTATGCCTATATAAAAGAGCCATATGCCCCCTTTATGAGGAGAGTGGCTCAGTCAAAGTAATATACCTTGACTCTGCGGGAAGAAAATACAGAGGGGGATTTAAATAATAATAATAAAGCAACTACTAGTACTGCTACTATTACTACTAGTAACACTAGTAGTGACAACGAGAGAAGAAGTACTATATAAATATTGGTCTATATAGATATGATGTTAATAAGGAGAAAAATATTAATACTAAGTTACGGTGTTCGTACTCTTATGTACAATAATGCACGTATATAAGCAAGTATGTATGAAATACATGATTACATGCATGCATGTTTCCATTCATAATTTATATATAAAGGTATGTGCATATTTATGCTACATATGTGCGCATGTGTAAGAAACGTCATAAAATTATCAGATTTACTGAACAATTATTACAAGAAATTCAGAAAAAAAATATTTACGAAGTCATATACGTATGTATGTATGTGGGGGGAATGGCGTAAGCCTAGTAGTGGTAGTTTTTGGTAGATAGCCTGAAAAACCCATACCATCTACCTTTTCGAGCTAGGAGGAATGGCTTGATTATTATTATTATTATTATTATTAGTTGTAGTAGTAGTAGTAGAAATAACTAGAGTATATTTTTCAGAATATATTATTACTTATTAGTCCAATATGAGGCATTAGGAAGGGAATACAATCTTAATTCGCCAGCTCTGACCTGAATGTGTACATATGGCCTGTCATTTTGCCACAAGATACTTGTTATGCCTCCTGAGTTGGCAAGAGCTAAAAAACGAAACATCACTACCGATCCTTTCATGTCCTAAATCTTAATAGTGTGAAGAAGAAGAAGAAGAAGAAGAAACCACTAAACCATGGAAAAACAAGCAGATAAATGCATATATTTTCTAAACTATCTTAAAAAAGGACCGGTTCCAACAATTTTTGTGGTTTCATGTCACAATATTCCCCATTCGAATGGGGATTAATAAAAATTGGAGCTATATGGGGTATTAAGGCTGGATACCCCACGGCAATATCAAATTCTCAACTTGCGCACTCGACCACTTAGCTACTACTCCCCCCCCCCCGTATATCATTAGTAACAATGATCACTCTATAATAGCCGGTTTTTTCCACACTGTAAAAGCCACAGTCAAAGCCGTTACAAATGACCACTAAGTGTTTAAAAAGGGTGCCACTGGGTACACACACACACACACACACACGCAAACACACACACACAGCACTAAATTACGTAACAATATCAATAGTTCGCACTCTTAGTTTTAAACTTGAGACATTAGCAATATTGATTTTTTTTTTTTTTTGCATAGATCCATGCCATAGTCCATCCAATTTCGATTACCAATTATCCCAGTAATAAAACCTGACGCAATGATCTCCTTTCTATCCCAAGTACTTTATATAATGAACTAGATACCTAGCCAGAACAGATACAAAAATATCTTTTATACTAGTTCTGTTGGCTTTACACGTCAAGATAAAACATTAAATACTGTCTTAGAGAAATCAAAAGTCTATTAAATGTTTATTTGCCGTTTCGATCGGGGGTGGAGAGACAGGTTGCAGATGGGGAATTAATTCTGGATGACCTTTCTAAAGCCAAGGGTGACCTCGGACACGTATGTGTAACTTCTCGATTCGAATATTCGGTATAAGTTCGTTTTGAGCACTCCTAATTTGGAACTAAACCATTGTTTCCTGATAGGTTTTGATGGGTTTTGAATTAGTTTATTTTTTCTCTCGGGAATCACATTTTTTTTTGTTAGGCCTGACACTGGAGGGCGGCCATGGGTACTTAACTAATCTAACCTAATTAACTTAATCCAACTCAAATTTGAAGCATTATATATATATATATATATATATATATATATATATATATATATATATATATATATATATATATATATATATATATATTAATAAGGTGAATATGGATGCATATAGGAGCACTCCAGGACATAACAGGAAATTGTGGTGACGCTAATCTCTCGGGTAGGCTATGGAGGGGCGCATAAAACGAATCTAACGGAGTGCTCTTAACAATAATATTAAACAAGCCTGTAATTAAATCAACAATTTTAAGAGGAATTTAAATCGTGTTCTTGCATGAGAGAATGATCACCATGTGATGAGAGACACGTGTCAAGAGAGACCTTTTAAGCCACTAATTATGTATACACTTGGAGAAATTCAAGAGGCTGTACTTCAGCCTAACTGGAAAACATTTACTACGAGGAATTCTTTCAGAATAAATAAATAAATAAATATGTAAATCGATATAAATAAAAATTTTAACTAATGAATATTTTCAACAATGGCACTCAGAAAAAAATATTAGAACGGTTTTTGCATCGAAATCTCTCCATTTGATAAACTTTGAAAAATAAATATAGTATCTCAGAAACCATGTAAAGAAACAATAAAACTAATAAAACAAAAAAATGTTTTCTTATTTTTATACGCTTTCATAAACAAAACAAAAAAATATATACTGTGTACTCGAGTAGTGTACAAGTAGTCCATGTTACACACGTATACATGGTCACACTGATCTAGTTACTGCTTGCAAATTAGTATTAATCCTTCTCTCTCCGAATATAAGACGTTCTTTCATGTGAAGGGCATAGTCTACTTATTTATAAATTAATTTACTTATTTTTCATAACTTATTCATAATTCATTCACTTATTTTTCATAACTTATAATTCATTCACTTATTTTTCATAAAATTTTCAAGTGGACAAAAAGCATGTAAGTTTTGAAACCTTTAATTTTGTTTCTTTTATTTTTTTTTTCGTGCCCAGGCCCGACGAGGGCAGATTTATTCATGTATTTATTGTTGCCCGTCCTGATGTCACAGTGTTAAAAAAAAAAAAAAAAAAAAAAAAAAAAAAAAAAAAAGGCCTATCGATTCCTTGAAAAAACATACTGAAGATTTTGTGAAGTCAAAGGCCCGATTTCTTAAACAGTGTAAACCTAGGATACCATATTGTTAGTTAGCTAGACACACAAATGGATTTCATAAACGCATCTAACGCGATTGTGTATGGCTAGGATCCCGTACGGGATCCTAGCCATACACAGATGCGTTTATGAAGTCCATTTGTGTGTCTAGCTAACTAACAATATGGTATCCTAGGTTTACAATGGGATCCTAGCCATACACAGAACCGCATCAGATGCGTTTATGAAATCCATCTGTGTGTGTCAAGCTAACTAACAATATGGTATCCTAGGTTTACACTGTTTAAGAAATCGGGCCTTTGACTTCACAAAATCTTCATTTCATCTATGACCTCCGTTTCAGGTTTAAAGTTCAAATATTACCTTCCATTCTTCCAACATCTCATCATGACTAGACCTTCCCTAATCTCTCATAAATAAAACAATATAAAACTGGGATGAGTTAGTCATAATAACCCTTTTCCTCTAAAAGGTAATATAATAGGCTGAAATAGTCCATATTAGTACCAAAATACCTTCCTTAACTCCCTTCTTCATGAGAAGAAGAAGAAGAAGAAGAAACTGATTACAAATAAGCAAGGAGACGTCTTGCTTCATCGTTGATTCTACAAAACGAATTTACGTATTTACAGAGATAGATTACAAGAGACGGTCGTTTACAAATGGGAAATGAATATATGCAGGAGAGAGAGAGAGAGAGAGAGAGAGAGAGAGAGAGAGAGAGAGAGAGAGAGAGAGAGAGAGAGAGAGAGAGAGAGAGGAAATGCCGCAACAAGCAATAATGCAATCCAGAGGAAGTACAGGGCTAAATTGGTGGCCAGCTGCCGGGGAATTTGCTATGAAAGAATACAATAGAAAATGAAAAAGACATAAGTTCATTCTCGACAAAAGTCATAAAAATATTTTTTTTTCATATATTAGATATGTACATAAGAATGCATGCAAATAGTATATCAATATATAACGATATCAATGTTTCATTCAAAGAACCACATGAGCACGTAAGACTTGGAAATAATAGGAAATGTGTGTGTGTGTGTGTGAGAGAGAGAGAGAGAGAGAGAGAGAGAGAGAGAGAGAGAGAGAGAGAGAATAACACCTGTTTCAAGGCAAATTTTAGACAGGGCCAAGATCATTATTTTACTAACATCTAAATCGCTGTTTATATAATCCGTGGATTTTACTGTATGAACGTTGTATGAATAAAAGCAGTATTCACTTCAGTGATTTTTAAAAGATATTTGACTATGCATTACGTGTCTTACTAAGCACACACTCCAATCAGATAAAGCAGCAGACCACCGGATGTAATATAAAAAAATAGAAATTGTAAATTTCAAAGTGGTTTATTTTTACAAGCAAATATCAGACTATATTTTGCTTGAATAACCTACCGTTAACAGTATGTCCAAGTTATATTTCGTTTTAAGTTTACAATGTAATGGTTTTAGCTTACTAACTTCATGTATAGCCTATAATAGCACGTTAAATTGAAATAAAATACATAATACAGTCTGTAATATATACTATTATTATCTGTCGCCACAGATAAAATGAAAAAGGGCGCTCGAAGTCACAGAAAATATAAAATAAAGCGTTCGAAGTCCAATCCAAGGAGGAGTATTTGAACAAGTGGCATTTGTGAGGCTGCCCTTGATGTTCAGGATGCGGCGAAGACTGGACGCGTTTTACATAACCCTTTTACTGTACTGTGTACAACTCTGATGTACAGCAATGTTCGCAGTGCGCTAGAACATTCTTCAGAGTATGCCAAGCGAGTTTACTTCTTATTTTAATGCAGATCCTGACACCATACGTTCATAAAATTAGTAAAGCAACGAAAATGAGTAGTTTTGGTAAATAAAACACCCTTTGGAACGCCCACCGCGGGGCGTTGTGAAGGGGATCCAGCCTTTATTTCCCGACGCTAACTTATGTCTCCACCTCCACTATGTGGATTAATAGTGACACAAAACCAAACCAAAAAGTAATGAAAAATGTACTGTACTAGGTCCTCAAATACCACTCTTCAATGGATATGAACCAAATGTGTTAATTTTATGCAGTCTTGCATTATATGTTTATAGAACTAGTGCAAAAAATTGCTTAATATAAACATGTTTGGGCTGTGTATATATTAATGTGCAAAATAATGCAAAAAAAAAAAAAATCCTAGGATATGCGAATGCTCTTTCTTGATATACATATGCGTGAAATATATCTATGGTAATACTATAACTTCTCCCCAAACTTTCCTTTCTTGACGTCGGCTACCCCCCAATTTAAGGGGGAAACAGCCTCGGTATATGTATGTATGTAATACTATGCAAATGAATAATGCAAAGAAATTACATAGAGAATCTGATTTATATATATATATATATATATATATATATATATATATATATATATATTATATATATATATATATATATATATATATATAGAGAGAGAGAGAGAGAGAGAGAGAGAGAGAGAGAGAGTAGTCACCGTGGCTCAAGCGGTAGCGTCCGCGACTCTGAGGCGTCAGGTCGAGGGTTCGCGCCCCGTCACGGTCTGAGGTTAGCAAGGGCATGCACTCAAGGTAAGGATTACATCTGCCAAAACAAGTCCTTCGCAAGAAGGCAACCGTCCCAGCCCTTGGTAGAAAAGGGTGTCTGTGACGTAAAACCGGAACGATATATATATATATATATATATATATATATATATATATATATATATATATATATATATATATATATAGAGAGAGAGAGAGAGAGAGAGAGAGAGAGAGGAAAATTTATTTTTATTCCAACATAATGTCACGAATCGCAAATAATCGTAATAATGACCGCATTATATATATATATATATATATATATATATATATATATATATATATATATATATATATATATATATATATATATATATATATATATATATATATATATAAAGGCAGCGTAAAATTCTTAAAAATGCATGCTGTTCAATTTTTAAGATAAGACCATCTATTAGAGTAATATAGATATATCATGCAGTATAGAGCTAGTTACCCTTAGTGCATCATTCAATTCCCAGAAACCTCAATCCTAACCCACCCGCCCATAGCAAATGGACCGATCCTTGTAATGCCAGAGACACACATGAATCTAAAAATTTGTCATCAAAAGATGGAAACTACAGAAGAGTCAAGTGTTGTATCATCGTTTTATTTCCATCTTAAGCAATGAATTAAACGTTGAAAGAGACTGTCAGCCAAGACTTTAATGGTTTCGGTTCCAACAAGTTATTTTTTTTCAAGGTTAAACCCTGTCCTGGCAACTCCTGTGACATGGATGGGGAGGGGAACCCTCAGTAGTAGTATTAGGTTGGTTGTAATTCAACACTAAATAATCCGTTTAGATATGATTATTCCTTCCATTACACAATGACAAGTTACCAAACGGGTCACAAGCTGGGTCGCGACTGACGAGGGGTGCTGACCAGGTATTTCGTTCATCAACAGGTGTGCTGTGCATGTGCATCAGGGGCAACACAGTTGAAAGGGGTGCGACAGAATTTACAATGTTAATTATGTATAATGTGGGGTGATGCGAAGACGTTTCAACAATTTGTAGTTATTATCATTTGCCACTTAAGTGTAATATGTTTTAAGTTCAAATGACAACTGTTGTTATATATTTCTTACCTTCATTTGACATTCCCTGCTCAGGCCGTAGGAGGGTCCGTGGTAGGCCATCATTGGTGCGGTTTTAATTGGGATGTAAAGGGAAATAGATATTTATAAAAGTTATTCAAATATTCAACTCGACCCAAAGACTGTATCTCAAAGGGGAGTGAGTGATGGTTGGAAGAGAGAGAGAAAGAGAGTTCACGAGAGGGAGTTTTCAAAGCGAGTTTTAGTCTCCACCAGGCGAAAACGCGACTGAGGTGTGTGTGATAGTGAGTGAGTGAGCGAGCGTGAGAGATCGACGGACACTCCCTCCCCCGGGTCACCCAACTCCCCCTTCACTCACTTTCACAGGACAAGCCCCCAGCCATATATGGCAAGGCCGGGCGGTGCCAGCTGTTTCCTTTCATCAGCCTTTATCATTTGGTAATGACCATTTCATGAGGCAGGATATTATAATCCAGTCAGTTTTCTCCATCTGATTTTCCATAGGGATAATAACCGTCGCATACACGGGGTTAAATGGCTTGAGACCTTGGATAAAGTACACCAGGGTACGCTAAAAGAACAACCGACCAATCAGATTGAACAATCATGAAGTGAGTCACACCATTCGGCCAATAAGAACTCGTCTAGAAGGAGTCTGTGGATGATGTCACTATGACGTCGAGGAGTAAGTCAAGGAGTTGAAGCAGAAAGAGAGAGAGAATGATTTTTAGGAACGTGCATAAATGACATAATTCTACATCGAATATAGTTGTTGTTTCTTTCCATATGTTTCTGTAGTGGTTGTTTGTGTATCTAATCCCTAATAAACGCAGTACGCAATACATTTCTTTTTTTCTATCAGGACTAAGATGCAACAATTCTGAGACGAGTCTAGATTGAGTGTGATTGGGTGGAGCAAAGGAATTACTATTTCATTGACGTCTGGGAACTGTTTTATAGGAATTGCCATCCCCCTTTTGACGTATTACATGCAATGCATGAGCACGTTCAGTATTTTTATTTCTTAAGTGTGAAAGAGCAATGTAGTCACCGTGGCTCAAGCGGCAGCGTCCGCGACTCTGAGGCGTCTGGTCGAGGGTTCGCGCCCCGTCAAGGTCTGAGGTTAGCAAGGGCATGCACTCAGGGTAACGATTACATCTGCCAAAACAAGTCGTTCGCAAGAAGGCAACCGTCCTAGCCCTTGGTTGAAAAGGGAGTCCGTGACGTAAAACCGGAACGAAAGAGTGAAAGAGCAATCTTTTCCAGCTCGAATAGTTCACCATCATGGCCATTCTTTAATAAGTTTCCTTGGAACGAGTGTCTAACCTCTCGAATGCATTCTATATTTTACTACTACTGCTCTATCTTCAGGTAATAACAAATTTTAATTCATTAATCATCTGTCACTTTAAGTCACATTTATATATGAAAAATTTGTGTTTCTTTACTATGATTCAAGGACTAACAAAACAACAAATATAATAGAAATATAATTGGTAATATTTCGGTTTTACAATGAACAGTCGCTTATAATGAGTTCCCTGCCTACTTATCTGTGAGTTTACAAAACGAAAATCAATAAATTTATGTACACAGCTGAGACTTCTCCTTTTGGTACGAAGTCAATACAAAATTATATATATATATATATATATATATATATATATATATATATATATATATATTATATATATATATATATATATATATATATATATATATATATATATATATATATATATATATATATATATATATATATTGCATCGTATGGCACAATTATATGGCATAATGAATACCAAAGTGTGATGCACAATAAAGTCTTGAGTAACATAAGCAAATCACTTATAAATAATATGTTAGAAAATGTATGTAAATATGCAAAATAAAAAATTATATCAAATAAGTTTCGACTTATACAAAAGGAGTTAAAAGTCTATATAAAAATAAAGTTAACTTAATAAAAAATATGGTACAGTACTTAAAATGACAAACAAATTATTCTCAAAATAAAATACATACTGTAAATATATCTTAAACCAGTTACTGTAGATACAAATTAACATCAAATCTGAAATGACTATGTATTACTAGGGCTAAACTACATGTTAAATGATTACGACATGAGGCATGAACATATCTTAAATTTATACTGTATTGTCTTTATGCTTAGTATTGTTACTGAATCTAAATAAGTAACATTATTTGAGCATACAAAATGCAATTGATTTGTTCTTGAAATTTATCCGTAGAAATAAAAAAATAAATATGTGGAAAAAGACACTAAAAAGCATTGCACAAACAGTAAAAGGAAGAAAGAAAATGTAATAATTTTCAACTACTCCTGATTATAAGCTATATATTTTCTAGTCAATGGTGTGGCAAAACAAACATCCATTTTTAGTTACTGAAGACACAAAAAGTGTTACAGAGTTTATTTAGAGATTAAATAAAAAAGAATTTTTAACCAATCTCGATTCTCAAATAATTTTTAACATGGAGTCACATTCTACTGAAGCCAGCAAGAATAGCCACAAACCAATACAAATGAAAAGGTAACAAGTCGCAGTAGAACTTTGTCATACCCTACCATCTTCGCCCCTTCCATCAGCTGTTCTGTGGTAAAAACAAAATATTCAGGATGGATGGTAAGGACTGTTAGCATTATACTCCTCTATTCTAATTCGTCGTCTTTTACGAAATACAGGGAATAAGTGAGGTATTTTCCTCTCCAACCACTATGACAATTTTCATTTCAAGTACTGAATTTCTAAAGATTAAAAATTCTGTAGCTGTGCACTTCCTTCACTTGCAAATTCTGATTTCAATTTTACTGAACAAACGTCACAACAGTTCATATCAAATGACAAGACCAACAAAAATAACATTAAAAATAATAATTGGATATTCGTGCCTTTAAATACAGTATCAAAATACAGTACACATAATCATTAGCAGTAGCATTTATAATATGGTAAATGCATGTACACCTCTATATATAAATAAAAAAAGGTATGGAAACTCTTCACCAGGAATACACCTGCTCACCATAATAGAGTACAAACACACAGAACAACAATGTACAATGCACTGGCAGTATGTAATTATAGTCCTTGTTACAACTATGAATACAGCAAGAGACAGACAGTGAGAGTAGGAAAAATGAAGGAAATTTGACCCCATTTCACAAAAATGTAATACTGTACTGGTAATTATACGAATACCTACAGCTGCAACTCAATTTTCTTTTACCGCAGGTGACAATAACTGCGATACTGTACATATATTCATTTGATGAAAATGTGACCTTAGTTGATGTCCATACGTTTTGAGATGAATGTTAAATGTGTCTTACAAATTACTTTTTAGTCGTGTGACCAATACTGATGAATGGCATTTACAAATTTTTATTCAAATAGTGTATGTTGCTAATACCAAACTGTATATATTGTATCAACTTCCGATAAATACATTACAGCTACTCTTAGATTAAGAGATGTATGGACACTCTAAACTGAAGACAGCAGCAATTATGTTTTCATAAAATGTTACAAACTATGATGATAACGAATACTCAACATGAATTTTCTAGAACAGAATTACATAATAAAATTTATCGATTTTGACAACAAATTAAGAATAAGTACAAGAAGTGACCTGATTAAACTGCTACACTAAAAGTAAAAATCCATCAAAAAATATTAAGTGCCTACTTTCCACCTGTCCATTCTGAGCAAGCAGACCATTTCTCATCTTGTTTAAATGGTCCATAGGAGAACTTAACGCCTGTCATGGGGTTTGTTTCCAAGGGCACTGATTTGCAATTGGTCACAATCGCATTATCTTAGCCAATTTCGGGTTAGGGACAATGCAAACTCCAAAAATTACCACAATTATTTAACTAATTAATATATAATTCACTTGTCTGTAAAGTCTCTGAACATCAAATACGCACATGGAATGATCATAACTAAGTTATAATAGAGAGAATGACTTAAAAAAAGAGAAGAGCCAGGGAAAAAGACTCCATAAAAATGTACTACATCTTTGGTTAAAATTCATTATTTCTTTGACACAAACAATCATGCATTGTATGGCTAAAAAATCATCTTAATTCTATATTTAAAAGTTCTATGAGCTTTTTAAAAGCTCCTTATATAAGGATAAAACTAATGTCAACCATGTCACACCGAGCTCTCCATATTAAGAATACTGTATCTCCAAAGGAATGACACAATTTACTAACATATTGTATAAAACTGTTTACTTGTACATAATGCATATGTATATCATTTTTTCATGTTAAGAATAATATTATAAAGATCAGATAATTACAGAAAGATAATGCTCAATATATATGATGAATATATCTCTTTTGACAAGGTTAGCTAACTCCTTTCATAAATTTTATATGCGCATCATATTTCGATCTGTCGAGCAATGCAAAGCGCCTTAAATTAAATTAAAGCAATGCAGAGCTATATAAATTAAATTAAAAATAACCAGCAATTGGATTAAGCTTGTGACTTGTATTCATTGTGAATTAAGTCACCACACTATTGAACTTAATACCCACTTTGTAACTTAACCCTGATTACAGCTTAATATATAATACACAGCACAATGAAACGCAAAAATAAAAAGTCCGCGCACTGTACACATCTGTACAACTAGAGACAATGCAGAATAGTCTAATAAGGAAATACCTGTATGATATGATTGCATTAGTTTTCAATTCTTCACATTAATTAGCTGCAACTACAGACTAGAATGTACTATGTCCTTTTATGTCAATAAAAAGGCATTCAAACACCTAACTCATTCTTCACGAATAAAAAGCCTTAATATCTACGATTAGTCTTAAAAAAACCTAATACTATAAGAGGTAACAAGATTTGTGCACCTTGTACACTTTCATTTTTTAGGATTAGAAGACATTCATTTGAGTTCAAGTTGAGAAATCCATTACTTCTATCATTTCCTACCTTAAACTGGAAAGCCAACAGGTTTTGTTATATATACACTATACTGACTTAATGCAAGAGACGTATAACACTATAATGTACATCTGGATTTTCAATTATTTATGACTGTATATAACTTTTCTTTCCTTCTATAAACAGCATCATTATTAAAATAAAAACTTCTACAGTAAACAACTTATACACTGCGTTACAAGAGTATAAAATACGGTAGTTTGGCAAAGATTTGGCCAGTCTGAAATCTCTATGAATCTTTCCTTAAATGCATTACTTAGACTAATCATTCATACTCATTTATTGATCAGCTTTAGATGTAGTTTCGACCTAAAGTAATGAGTTGCTATATGGAACATTAAATGTTCAATATATTTTCATAAACTTTCTTCTCAAATACCTTTACTCCATATACATAAATGTGTAGGTAAAATTCCTTAATGTTTGCATATTTAACAATGTTTTTTAATGAAAGATATTTTAAGCTTTAGTACAATCTGACAAGGGATAAAATAATGTACTGAGTTATATGATCTTTGCTATACTAGCAATGTAAATACAGTAATTACTTATGAATATTAAGTAACCAATATACCTAAATGTCTCAAATTATTTGTTTAGCTAAGATCAGGTGTGAAAAAACAATATTCTAGGCTTCCTTTTATATCACTTTCTCCTATTATATAATTTGATTTGAACAATGCTGCTACTTGCTTGTTCAATGAAATATAAAACATATATGCTACAAAACAGAGAGTCAATTCTTACACAGCTGATCAACAAATGAGCGTACACAGTACCGACAATGTAGCAAATGGTGATTATCATAAACTACAAGAGACAGAGAAGAAGAGATCAAAGCTAGGGGATATTAAAACTCAACTGGTTTTTGCCAGTTTCGTATCTATAAAATCACGAGCATAAGCATTTAAACGGAGTCCACCATATGAACAGTGACTGGCACAATGACAATATTTGGCCCATTATGCTTGCGCGAGGACAGCAAAGTGTGGGAAGGATCGTGCAAATTTTCATTCTCAGTGACGTGATTCTCTTGCTGTGGGAAAGGAGAGGAAGGGGGAGACCATCCTGAAGATGAAGGAGGATCGTCCAGTACATGGTGGCTTACGGGAAGACTAGGAAGACTGACGATACCACCTAAATCTGTGTAGTTTAAGTTTTCCGAATCATCATGAGGTGTCATGGTCGAGTATCCGTGATCACTCGAGTCTGCCTGGCCAGGAGGCCGGCGGTAACCAGGATTCATACGGTATGGGCTAATGGCAGCTGCAGCTCCAAGGCCCAATCCTGATACATCACCTGATAAATATGGTAAAATTATTGCTCTGTCTGCAAACCAAAGAATACCTCCTCTATATTACCCTGCGTGTCATAAAAGTCAACTAAATGGGGCAAAGCTAAGGGACTGGGAATCTCCTCCTTTGAATTTTTCTATCACAAAGAGTCAAGAATATTGTTTTGACTCCCCACCCCAATTATAAAAGGATTATGGATTTTGTATATAGACAGACTATATAAAAAAAATAATTTTTTTACTTGCAATGTCAGTATGGTAAAAACATACTGATATTACGAATATTCTAAAATACCAGAGGAAAACGTCACCTACCTAATAGGTCTTCATCTGTGTTATCTATTTCATGAACGGGATCTGCTTGATAGACAGGATGCTGATTTGGGCGAGACTGGAAATTTGCAGGTGTATAAAGAGAATGACTGCTGCCACCTACGTGCTGTCTGTAGCAGTACACAGCCAACGCCACAAGTAAAAACACTGCCATTATCCCACCAGCAACTACAACAAAATGAAATAAAAAATAGAAGATAATTCTGGTTCGCACAGACCTTATATGTCACTGAAATGCATAGTTTTCTCTAACTTTAATGAGAGAAAGTTTGAGTGTGTGAAAAAATAAGCATGAAAATATAAAAGGCTGGAATTTCTTTAATATACGTATATGTCTACAAATTTTTTATTACCAACCCATATTTTAAAGGATGAAATGAAAGTACACTTTAAAATGTCCAAGTAACTTGATAAAAGATAGAAAAATAATAAATTAATCCCCCTTACTTCAAAACCAATAAACTAGCAAATACCAAGTGTCCATTTATCAAATAAAAAACAAAAGGTACGAATAAGACATCAAATCTAAAATATTATACACACAGAAAAATTTAATAAGTACTTACATATAACAGCAGTATTAAAATACAGTGTAAATAATTTGACACACATAGCTGTCCCCTAATCTTACTATCCTTCAATGTACTTAGCGTGCTACTTAATGTACCACTGAAGATCTAAGAAAACATGGAAATTTTTTTTAGACCTTCACAAGTACAGTCAGAAACTCCCTATGCACAAAGATCAGTCTGTCAATATGTTGTGGATTTAAATCTTTATTAGGGCTGTTAAACATTGTATCTTGATACTAAAGTTGGTAATATAACCTACCAGGACCAATTGGACTGCCTGAACCCCCATGCGTGTTATCGGAATGAGGAAGGGTAGCTAATCCATGAGGATATGGAGAAGGTCCTCCCAGAATGCCCCCATAGCAATGATGTTCTTCAATACAATGTGGATGAGCCAAAGGCGATTGTCCATCGCTAGTTACTGAACACCAAACACAGCCAACAATACCAAGGCATGATTTATAGGTTAACTGAGAGCTGCACAAGACCGTAATGCAAGAATCCAAATGCGAGAGTAAGCCAATGGAATACTGAAGAGGCATGGCCGATTCGGGCATCCTATCACAAGTTGGTGCCAAGTCAGGAGGTTGTGTGCCAAATTCCAGAACTTGCGGAATAGCCAGGTGTTTGAAGCCCATTTCCATATTGGTTTGCCAGGTATGATTTAAGCTGCTGTGATTCACAATATTTGAAAATACTGAGGACTGTGCAGCTTCTAAGTAAGAGTCTGCGAATGGGACGGAACACGGATGCGAAGATAGGGGGCACTCACACGGACATTCACAAGTCCCTGCTTCCACTAATTGGCAGTACAGACATAATCGGTCATCCTGCAGTAATGAGGGAAAATATGATGCAATACAAAATATGAATATGCATTAGGAGTATTTTGATAATATAATGAATCCCAAATACAATACAATCAAAGACAATTAGTTATTCTGTGCAATTCTTCTTGTTATATTTGGTATTACGAAACTCAAAGGCATGATAAACTACTCATTATAGAGCAGGAAAATGTTTTATGTTGTTTTATCTACTTAAAATATCAAAGATTTATATAAAATTGCTAAATATATCTGCGTAACAGAAGAACAACACTTATATTGCTCTCTGCATGAACTTTCAAGATTAAAAGATATTTCCATCTACTATGGATATACAGTATATCAAAACTTACCATGCTACATGGACAAAATGCCACAGCAGGAGTACACGTTTGATTGATGATGCCCAAAACGAGGTTGGTTGCTGGGACGGCAGTAAGAGCATACTGCAGGCAAGAACTGTCAGGCTTCAGAAAGAGAAAGGGTTACCAAAAGTGTTTGAAATAATTTTGAGATTAAAAATTTTACTAAGTTTTTCTGGAACTGGTAAAGAAGAGTAACCCCATAGGGCTCTAGGGTTATTCATATTAACAAAGCAAGCAACCTACCCTGACCAGACAATTCATGGGGTTATTTAACTTTACATGGGGTTCTGGAGGTTACTCATCTATACATGATCCATTTTTCGTATACCTCTCATTTGCTTTTGACTTGGGAATATTTCTTGAAGTCTGCATAAACATTTCAGAACGCACATAATGCATACCCTATTTTCTTTAAGGGTGTGATATTTACATGTACAGTAGTTACTTTAACAAGAAATATTCATTCATGATGAAAATAATACAAGTTCATGATATTTTAAGAGTGCAAATCTACACACAGCGTAATGATAAATTATATTACATATATTAAATAATAATTAAAATATAAAGATATATGGCAAAATAGAAATCTTTTTCCCGCAAGCTGTCAATGAAATTCATTACACCTCAGAGAAGAGGTGTGGCTGCCATGCATCAGAGAAAAAATGTTGTGCTGTCTCCTTCGAATTTTAACTGGCTACTGAATCATATAAGTACCTTTCAGCTGGTGAAAACATTGACTCTTTGTATAACAGCATGACTTCAAATGCCAAGATATCGATTTCCTCTTCACTTCCACTTGAGGGAATGGTGCACATTTTGAAATTATTAGATTGGCAAATATGTCATACTCACAATTAACCAGTAAGATATTTCCAACAGATATCTGATTCGCAGGTAAAGGGTTAATCTACATGTTAAATACAATTAAGAAATGCAAGTTTTCATTACAATGGATCACAAAAAAAAAAACAATCAAAATTTCGAGCCAATTCACTCTGATGTTTCCAATATATATGTGGCATTACAAATATTACTAAACTAGTGATTGAAATATGTTAGCTTCTGGTAAATGTGTGTACTTCGACTCCGCCATCCCCCCTGACTTAAAACAATCTTTCCTAATGTTAACCTCTCCTTCATTCCACCTGTTCTTCTTCTGGTCTGGCCTAATCTACACACATCCATCCTTATAAAAGCTCTTTATTTTCTATTAAGAAAAGTCTTTCCATCATAAACCGAACAATCCAAGCTTTCTGCCGATCCAGAAAGAAACATTTAACAGCCTACACTGCTCATTTAATACCAAATCTTCACCCTTCATTAAGAAGTCCGCATCAATTCCATTTCAACGGCTTTTTTTGTTTTTCATGAAGTCTGATAACTTTTGCTTTCTTTATCCTTCAATCCTCATTATTTCTTATATTATGCATATCTCTTATTCCCATACACATAAGTTTCATTAATGAATTTCTCTAATTGATTAGCATATCTTTTATAAACAACCTTCACCTATGCCATGCTCTGCTTGGAATGTCTTCCCAAATTCATGAGCTCTCAACTAACTTTTCAATAACGGCTCTTACTTTTAATATACTGTACTTGGAAGATTTCTTTGTAAAATAACTTTCCACGTTACAACTGTTGGTGTATTCTGCCATACCTTGCTTATTGAATGTCTACTTAGGAACAATGCTTTCTTTAAGAGAAGGCGCATCTATCACTAAATTTTTCTGCATACAGATTATCTAACTAAGATCTGCGTTTGCTCTTCTTATTGTAACACCAAAATTTGTAGCTACATCCTCAATATTTATATTTTCCACCTTATATCAACTTACCTGTCCACTTCCACTACCTGAAGACGCAACTACCTGACCAGGGGATAGATGAAGGGCATAGTGTCTCTCACTGGCACCGTGCCACCAACGGCCACACCATACTTTAGTCAAAAGACCCCCACCTCCTGCCAATAACTCCATGGAAACAACAGGTTCCTGAAATAGTAGTAAAAAAATTCCTTGTGTACCATTAAAGAAATATGATTAAGAAGAAAATTAAAAAAAAAACATATACACACACTCAATACCCTGGTTAATATAGAATTATGTAATGCCTAGATTTTAAATAAAATAACCCAGAAAACAAGCAAAATTCTTTCCTTAGCCAGTCTATGCTCAGCACAATACGTACACTAGATATTATATACGGTTGATACAAAACAATTAGTTTCATGAAATGGCTACAATACCTGATGGGTGATATGTGGAGGTTTATCAGCACCAAGGCTGGATGGTGAGGATGAAGCAAGCATAGATGGGTGAGCCACCAAATAACCTTTGTTATCCATGAGGAAACATCGCACTTTTCCAGACTTTTCTGAAGTAAGTTAAGAATGGCGCATTATAAACTAATTCTAAAGGAAAATAAAAGGTCACATCACTAAATACCACAAACTCTAATGAAGAATGCTAAGTGCCGACATAGTAAATATATCCAAAATCAATTAAATAAATTACTTAAACTATGTTATATAAAAAATCTTTTATGAAAATTGAAACTGCTACATTATTAGGTATATTCAAAATTACCTAAAGATTCAAATGCTTACAAAGATCCAAGAAATTCATTGTATAGAACATATTGGGCAACAACATAATATCTCACCTAAAAATGTAATACCAAAATGAGAGAAAATATAAACTGAATATTAATAAAGGAATATAAAGGTACTGTACTTGGCTACAGCTTACCTGTTTCAGAATCACCTCCACAGGCTGGCTCCAAGTCGAGTAATAGTTTATACCAATAACCAATGGTGAAGTCTGTTGCAAGCACCGCTACTACAGGATCAGTTGGCGAATGCATGGTTGCCGATCTCCCCTACAATAAAAGGCATATATGTAGTGCATACTTACATAAGAGTAAATCTGCGCTAACAATAATAATTACTACAGTCAGGTCACTATTTTATATTAACTCTTGCACCTCAAAATTGGGATATACAGTATGAGTATTTTTAATTAGATTGTATTTCCTTGTATAAATAAATATCAAACTGCACTTTTTGTTTCTGGTCCACAAAAGGCACAATAGTCTATATATCTGTATCATTAAAAGCAACTGATTCCCTAAATCACTGCATGACTTTAAAGCAATGATCAAATTTTTACAATTATAAACAATGAATTTTAATGAGCAAAGCCTGTTTATCATAATGAAATAATGAAAATATTCTATACACTATACTTATCAACAGTTCACTGCACTCAGCGTAGGTGTGCATAGATCAATTTTCATATTATACTAACTTTTTATAGAAATCTACGACAATGAATAGAGGGGGCTGTGGTAGCTCAGAGGTCAGAGCGCTCGACTCGGGAATTTACAAACCCGTGTTCCGCAACCCTGCGGGGCATTAGGAAAGGCATCCAGCCTTAATCCCAAGCTCCAACCTGTGTACACTCCAACTGGAATGAGGATTAATAATGACACATAAAACGCCTACCAAAAAAACAGAAAT